>CAUDMG010001572.1:3005000-3305000 GCA_958450375.1 Homarus gammarus
GTCGCTGATGAGGGGCACAATTATGATGTGTTTATCTCGACTTTAGCAAAGCCTTCGACAGAGTCCCCCACGAAAGATTAATTAGAAATGTAGAAGCACATGGCATCAAAGGTAACATCCTTAAATGGATTAGGGCGTGGTTACAGGACAGGAAACACCAAGTGAGCATTAACGGCACTAAGTCCCATTGGAGCAACGTCACAAGTGGAGTTCCCCAAGGCTCAGTACTTGGACCATTATTATTTATTATACAGTGACCCCTCGGTTAACGAACTCAATCCGTTCCAGAAGGTCGTTCGTTAAACAAAACCATTGTTTCAATGGGTTTTTGGGTAATTGGTTCCAGCTCACTGAAAATTTCCTAAATTCAACAAAAATGGTAGAAAAGTTCACTTACTTTGAGGTGTGTTTGTAGAAGGCTCCTGGATGATGATAATGATGATGATGATGATGATGATGGGATTTAGAATGGGGGTGGAGGAGAAGGAAGAAGAGAAGGCATTGGGGTGGAAGAGAAGTCACCCCATGGCGCCATTTCACCCATAAAATTTTAGCTCTCTTGGTGTAATTCAAGATTATTTTCTTTAAATCAACACTGCACTGCATTATATATTGTCAATATGTAAAATATATTTCAAAATGACCAATAATTTGCTTGGAAACACAGAAAAAAAGTGTTTAGTTGAAGAGAGTCTCAAGCAAGATGTTACCTCCAGTGAAAACAGAGAGAGACTAACGCCAGTTCGCTGTGTTAAGAGGCTGGATGCCGCGCATTAAACTAGTCACTTTACCTTCAGTTATGTTCAATAATCGTTAAAATGACTAGAAAATTGAATATTAAATTTTTAAAATTATTGTATAGTATAAACTTCTTGATATTTACTAAAATAGTAAGTAATTTAAGCCCTAGAACCGATTAATGTATTGGCGGACTGATACTAAAGCTGGTTGCCCGGTCAGTGCAAGCGAAAACATGTTGAGGTTGGTTCGTAAGAAATTCGTTAACCGAATTGAAGATCCTTATGGAAGGCAGTTTGTTAACCGAAATTTCGTTAACCGAGGCGTTCGTTAAACGAGGGGTCACTGTATACATAAACGACATAGATATCGGCATAGACAGTAACATAAGTAAATTTGCTGATGACACTAAAATAGGACGTGTTATTAAATCTGACGAGGACTCCGCAAAACTACAGGAAGATCTAAACAAATTTTTCGAATGGTCTGAAAAATGGCAGATGAAATTCAACGTGGACAAATGTAAAGTACTCAGTATAGGAGATGTAAACAGGGAAACCAGATACCAGATGAACAACGATGCCATAGAGAAATCCGACTGCGAGAGAGATTTAGGAGTAATGATAAGTAGGAACCTTAAGCCAAGTAAACTGTGTTTTTGCTTGTAACAAGGCTAATAAAGTACTTGGGTTCTGTCATGGTTTTGGTATGAATCGGTGGTAGTAGGTGAGTGGGATTATATTATATAAAGATAATAATATGTTGTCTTTCTTATTTCTTACCGTAGAGTTCGATACTTTCACACTGATTACTTACAGGAGATTATGGTGTATCTACATAGAAGTTCACTTCACCACTCGACATTCCATGATTTATACTTGATAAATGATGATTTAATGAATTCATTTAATTTTCAACATCCATCTAAGTTATTGGTTATACTATGTCATAACCAATCAGTCATTACCTTCAGTAATAATATGATAGGATCACAGATACGGGCAGATAATTGCACTTACATTTATTTGTCAAGCTTCCATACAATGATTTACAGTTTGTATGGATATATGATTCACTCACGTTCACGCTGTAATAAAATTAATCTTCTAAAAGAGAATTTTAACTTGGGTATACATGTGATTACTCTACTATGGATAGGACCTAACAGAGCCTTAATTCTTCAAGTGATACATTTACTGCCAGCCTGGATTGCTTTTGTTGCAACCAGGCTTCCGCACAAGAACTTCTTTCCACTGGTCTTAGCAACAAAAAGTACTCTTGGGTTACCACACATGGTCTCGCGTCACTGACAGTCACGGAGACGGTTGTCGTGGTAAGGAGAACTGGTAAGCGTGACTTGAATTAACCATTTAGGTGCAATAGACCAGCCTGGATTGCTTTTGTCGCAACCAGGCTTCCACACGTGATATTCCCACGGGATAACAACCTAGGTTAACACGCTTAGTCTCGTGTCGACTTTCCATGGCCATAACAACAAAAGGTACTCTTGGTTTACCACACATAGTCTCGCGTCACTGACAGTCACGGTTGTCGCGGCAAGGAGAACTGGTAAGCGTGATTTGAATTAACCATTTAGGTGCAATAGACCAGCCTGGATTGCTTTTGTCGCAACCAGGCTTCCACACGTGATATTTCCACGGGGATAACAAACCTAGGTTAACACACTTAGTCTCGTGTCAATCACGGTCACTGTAGACGGGTGTCGTGCAGGAGAACTCTGTAAGCGTGAATTAATTAACCATTTACTGTAGGTTTGATAGGCCAGCCTGGATTGCTCTTGTCGCAACCAGGCATCCACACGTGATATTTCCCCGGGGATAACAACCTAGGTTAACATGCTTAGTCTCGTGTCAACGACGGTTCACAGGACGGAGTGGAGGTGGAGGACTCTGTGTGGTGTGGTGTCCCGCCCCCTTTCAGGAGGGAGAGGATGGAGACGACGTCTTAACTAACCTATGGCTCACGGGATACTACCTAAAAATTAGGTTTTTGGGTGTGAAGCGATGAACAGTACAACACTGTTTCTCTGCCTACCCCCCTAAAGGCTGGCTAACATACACTAATTGAAAAATACGCAACCCATGACAGGTTCGTACAAAGGAGTGTTAGTTACAAAACTAGTGAGGTCATCCTAAAACTGTATCTTGCGCCTGTGAGACCACACCTGGATTACGCAGTTCAGTTCTGGTCACCGTATTACATGATGGATATAGAATCATTGGAAAGACTTCAGAGGAGAATGCCAAGACTTATCCCAGGCATTAGGAACCTTGAGTATAGAGACAGGTTAAAGCATCTTAATTTGCACTCCCCCGAGAGACGTAGAGCGAGGGGCGACCTGATAGAGGTGTATAAGTGGAAGTCAGGGCTAAACAAATGGGACATTACAAAGGTACTCAAACTATCCAACCAGGAGTGAACTCGTAACAATGGTTTTAAATTAAACAAATTTAGATTTAGGCGTGAAATAGGTAAACACTGGTTTGGAAACAGAGTAGTGGATGAATGGAACAAGTTACCAAATATTATCATTAACTCGAATACGCTGAATAGCTTCAAACATAGGTTAGATGCTTACAGTATATGAGCAATAGGGGTTGGGTGTAAACGGGACTGCCCAGTATGGGCCAATAGGCCCGCTGCAGTTTCCTCCATTCTTATGTTCTTATGAAACTTTTCTTGGTGGTTTTGAGTGGATTCACACTTTCTTAAAAAGAAAAGAAAAAAAAGGTGTTAGTTTTGATAGTTTACATGTTCCCTTAAATTTCCTTGGAATAGACCATGGTTCATAGTCTGTTCCCTGTGAGGACAGAGATTTTCCTCTCATCCAGACCACGCTCCAAGGACTGCACCATGTAGGTCCTGTGCTGTAGCAGCTGTGGTGTCATGAGCACTAGCTCTTAACACTTAAATAATAGATGATAGCAGCTGTAATTTATCAGATGACATTATGTACTTAAGTACTTAAGTTGTACTTGTGGTATATAAAGTCCAGCTACTAGTAGACATAGTGCTGGAAATGAGAGTTGTTAAGGGGATTTGGAATTGGAGAAAAGTAACCTACTGTACAGTGTAGAGAGATTTGGATGTCTCTCAAAATTTTATCTCACTTGACAGTCAGTATTGTATTTCATATAGTACAGTACTTGAATGATGGTTGCATTCAGGGAGGGGTAGACCAGGGACTTGGATATTTTGAGAATACTACTTATTCTGTTGTGCACTAAATAAATTGCATGTACCATATTACACAAAATGGAATGTTTGAAGATTATGCTGGCTGGGACTCATATTTTTATTGGCACAGATGGAAGTCACATACAGTACTATATGTACTGAACAATACAGTACTGTAATTGTATCCAATTACCGGTAAATGCATTGCAAATATGTGGCATTAAAAAATTACTCATAATGTACAGTACAATGTCTTGATGATGGCTGTATTTCTAGCGTATGGTAACTACACCATAATAAAAATATCTTTATTTATGGATACACTATACTGTAGTGATGAATTGTTGAATTAGCATTCTGAATTGTTATGAATTCAGCCGAATGACTAGAAGCTGATTACTTTTCAGAATATTTCTATAATTTGGAAGTACTGTACTGGGTACTGTATATTATAAATTATTAGCTATTTCAGTATACAATACTAAATTTGGAAGTACCTCCGGTATGTTCAAAAGTAGAAGGAATTCTGAATTCAGGAATGCCAATACTGTACTGTAGCTATAGTACAAATACTGGTGGGTGACCTCCGGGATCTTACTAAACGTAATACAGGTACTGTATGTGGAGGCACATATTACAGTGGTAGTACCAGAATGGGTTTGGGCCTCTTTGGTGTACAAACATAGACCTTTTCTGCAAATAACAGCATTAACATCATATAATTGTGCACTGACCAGTCTTCATAGGGAGGCCTTTACTGTTGGCTTTTTCTGGAAGGCATTTGTAAATCAGTCTAGATCATATTTTTCTTAAATGTTCCTCCTTGTTCCATTGAGGCCCATTGTGACATTAGAGTTGGTTACTTTAAAGGTATTATTCCTCCGGGTTCTCACATCTGATAGATGGGTGTCAAAGAGTCACTGTTATGGTTCAGCCTTAGGTTGAGTCAAGTTTTATTGGAAAAACAGACTTGAAAACTTGGTAGTGGATCTCATCATTCTCTTTATATCTGGTTAAGGATAAAGGCAATTTAGAATTATTTTATAAGTAACTCTGAATTGCCTTTGTGTACAGAAGCTATGGAATATTTTAACTAAAGCTTGAAATGCATTACAATGGCACTGTGAATCATTTAATTTCTGCAATACTGTACTCTGTATATTTTTTTCGGCAAGCATTTTAGAGATGGTTTTTATAATTTGAGTAGTGCACTTTTATTATGGAAATATACTTTGCTTTGAATATATAAACATAAATGAGTTTCACATGTGAAAAACTTTTGTGTGACAACTAGCTATTCCTCATCTGTATTGTTTATCTGCATCTCCAAATTTGGGAAACTTGATACTCTGGCCATTTTTGATGAGTTGGTAGTTCAAATGTATCCAGATTGTTTGGGTGGAACATGCCTGATTAGTTCTCATGTTCTGTCAGGTAGTGCTAGTGAAACCCCACAACCAACCATTTTGCAAATTGCCGTCACTCCTTCAGCTTTATCGCTGTACTGTAATTTTAATTTCCTTTTCAGAATCCTTTGAATGTTTCTTAATGTCCGTACTGTAACATGTTATCAGAATATACTATATTCAATATACCTGTGCTGTAGTAAGAAATGTTAAAGGTACGGTAGGTAGGTAAGTTTTGGGAAACAGTTGCAGCCTACCACTGAGTGAGTTGGACTAAGGCTTACCAATATGTAAGGGTTAAGGTTAACAATACTTTATGTATATTCTAGGCCTGTATTTTGTGTACAGTATATTTTTGTTGATTTTTTGTCCCAAGCTTGCCGGATAGTCGACATACCGGTACTGCCCTTTCTTTACTGATACAATACAATACTGTACTGTACTGTATTTTTTAGTCATTTTCCAACATTTAAGAGTGTGGTGCCATCTTTTGTCATCCCTCTGTATTTTATGTACTGTACAGTACTGACAGTCGAATTATCTTCTGGGGTACAGTGAGTTCTGCTATAACGCGTGTTTTGATAACGCGAATTTGCTCTAACGCGATTTATGAATTAGGAACAATATTTGTATAACGCGAACGCTTGTTTGCTATAACGCGATTTTTGCTTACTATTTCTCCAATTTTGTGGTATTAACTGTGAATATAGTAAAGAAGAATATCAACAAGAAGCGTTCTGGTGATAGAATTCCTGGTGATGATCGTAAAAGAAAGGATATAACACTTGAAGAGAAGCTCGATTTTATCAACTTCAAAATCACCCTTCTCCCCTATCAAGTAAAGTGTTACATTTACTGTATGATTTCATTATTAGATATGAATGTAACATTTATTTAGACTGTGCTATCCTTTGTGTTAGGCTAACTACTAAATTTTTTTGATTTCGAGTAATCTGCACCTAACCCTATTTTCTCCATAAGCCCTGTTATTTCTATTACGTGATTTTCTATAACACGATATTTTACAAGAACACAATTATCGCGTTATAGGAGAACTACCTGTACCATATACTGCAATACTTTCAGGACCATAAATTTGTTTGTTTAATTCCATGTACAGTACTGCACTATACTGGTTTGGCTATGGTCTCTACCTGAAAATCATAATGTAATTTTACAGTACTGTACTTGGTATCCATCCTAAAGAGGCCTATTTACTTTGTTTTATTCTCCCATATGGCCGAGATGAGGGATACGGCAGAGATTCATAATTTTTTTAGTTTGTGAAGTAAATTGAATAAAGGTAATTATATTTTAATCACATACTGCATGGATTATGGCAGTCTATCGCTAAGACTTGAAATAAGTTCGAATATGAGTGAAATTTAACTGTATTTGGTGGAGTTATTGCTCTTTAAACATGGGGAACTTGGTACTGATACAATATTGGAGTTATTTTTTATTTTAGTGCATCAACAACCAAGGGTAGTATATAAATATCATTCATAATATATAGGTTTCAACAAGAGACATTTGAAATTTACGATTGATATACTGTAATCTTTTTGGATTTTAGTTTGGGGTGGCATTTCCTATTATGCAGAGGATGGTGTACTACAGTACTATATCCAGTGAATATAAATGGAGCATGATAATGTAACAACAGTCTCACATTTGAACTTACCCTAATATTAAGGTACACAATCCAATGTGGTGTATCTAACGTAGCTTATTATAACATCGAAGAATATTTGAATTACAGTATTCTACACAACTGTACTTTCATTATGTTTAAATTAGTTTTTTTATAATGAAAATTTGGAGACTCGGATAGTGGGAGGAAATTATGAAAACCATGTTTCACTGGAAGAAATAAAGCTACATGTACTGTACAATAAATGTCTACCACTACAAGTCTACATTTGGATTTCTCATACACGTATCGGTGATACCCTGATTATACCATAAGGTACAGTATATGATTTGGTTCAAGATTAATATAGCACAGTACTGTACTTAGTCAAAATTATCTATGGAAATATCATATGGATGGCAATAAAATTGTTTAAGACTTTTAAAAAGACGTCTAATTAAAATATAACAGTGAAAATATATGCAGTAGTGAATTCAAAAAAATTATAAATTAAATTTAATTAATTTTTAAAATACAATACAGTACTGTACAACATTGTACTATACAAATTCGGTTTGTTGACTCGAAATGGTGGTAGGTTGCCTGCCTCAAGTCTTTAGGGATATGTAGTCTGAAGGTTTAGTGTTGTGCTTGTCAGGATTCACTTCACTGATTGTGGCGTTGAGGCTTGAATGCTTGAGTTGAGATTGTTAAATGAGTGTGGCTGCTGGAGCTGAGAGTGTTAAATGAGTGTGGCTGCTGGAGCTGAGATTGTTAAATGAGTGTGGCTGCTGGAGCTGAGATTGTTAAATGAGTGTGGCTGTTGGAGCTGAAATTGTTAAATGAGTGTGGCTGCTGGAGCTGAGATTGTTAAATGAGTGTGGCTGCTGGAGTTGAGATTGTTAAATGAGTGTGGCTGCTGGAGCTGAGATTGTTAAATGAGTGTGGCTGTTGGAGCTGAAATTGTTAAATGAGTGTGGCTGCTGGAGCTGAGATTGTTAAATGAGTGTGGCTGCTGGACCTGAGATTGTTAAATGAGTGTGGCTGTTGGAGCTGAAATTGTTAAATGAGTGTGGCTGCTGGAGCTGAGATTGTTAAATGAGTGTGGCTGCTGGAGTTGAGATTGTTAAATGAGTGTGGCTGCTGGAGCTGAGATTGTTAAATGAGTGTGGCTGTTGGAGCTGAAATTGTTAAATGAGTGTGGCTGCTGGAGCTGAGATTGTTAAATGAGTGTGGCTGCTGGACCTGAGATTGTTAAATGAGTGTGGCTGCTGGAGCTGAGATTGTTAAATGAGTGTGGCTGCTGGAGCTGAGATTGTTAAATGAGTGTGGCTGCTGGAGCTGAGAGTGTGGCTGCTGGAGCTGAGATTGTAAAATGAGTGTGGCTGCTGGAGCTGAAATTGTTAAACGAGTGTGGCTGCTGGAGCTGAAATTGTTAAACGAGTGTGGCCGCTGGAGCCGAGATTGTTAAACGAGTGTTGCTGCTGGAGTTGAGATTGTTAAATAAGTGTGGCTGTTGGAGCTGAAATTGTTAAATGAGTGTGGCTGCTGGAGCTGAGATCGTTAAATGAGTGTGGCTGCTGGAGTTGAGATTGTTAAACGAGTGTGGCTGCTGGAGCTGAGATTGTTAAACGAGTGTGGCTGCTGGAGTTGAGGTTGTTAAATGAGTGTGGCTGCTGGAGTTGAGATTGTTAAATGAGTGTGGCTGCTGGAGCTGAGATTGTTAAATGAGGATTGTGGCTGCTGGAGCTGAGATTGTTAAATGAGTGTGACTGCTGGAGCTGAGATTGTTAAATGAGTGTGGCTGCTGGAGCTGAGATTGTTAAATGAGTGTGGCTGCTGGAGCTGAGATTGTTAAATGAGTGTGGCTGCTGGACCTGAGATTGTTAAATGAGCGTGGCTGCTGGACCTGAGATTGTTAAATGAGCGTGGCTGCTGGACCTGAGATTGTTAAATGAGCGTGGCTGCTGGAGCTGAGATTGTTAAATGAGTGTGGCTGCTGGAGCTGAAATTGTTAAATGAGTGTGGCTGCTGGAGCTGAGATTGTTAAATGAGTGTGGCTGCTGGAGTTGAGATTGTTAAATGAGTGTGGCTGCTGGAGCTGAAATTGTTAAATGAGTGTGGCTTCTGGAGTGGAGATTGTTAAATGAGTCTGGCTGTTGGAGCTGAGATATTGTTAAATGAGTGTGGCTGCTGGAGCTGAAATTGTTAAATGAGTGTGGCTTCTGGAGTGGAGATTGTTAAATGAGTCTGGCTGTTGGAGCTGAGATTGTTAAATGAGTCTGGCTGCTGGAGCTGAGATTGTTAAATGAGTGTGGCTTCTGGAGTGGAGATTGTTAAATGAGTGTGGCTGCTGGAGCTGAGATTGTTAAATGAGTGTGGCTGCTGGAGCTGAGATTGTTAAATGAGTGGCTGTCTCCCGTTCCCCTCCCATGATTCTTTCTCTTCTGTATCTATATGCACGCATGTGAGATTACATGAACGTGTGGGTGAGTAATGAGGTGCGGACGTGAGTGTTAGTGGGAGGGAAGGGCAGAGAGGGCGCGGCGTTGAGGGAGACAGGTGGCAGGGCGAGTGGGTGGGAGGCTATGTTATGCAAGCACCGGCCACATGATCCGCCTTGTGACAGGGGTACTGCGGCGCAGGCACTGCTGTTTGCTGCGTCAGTCGATATTCACGTTCAGCTGCACTCTGAAGATTTTCAGACAATTTAAAATGCCTTTCTTTTCTCCTGTATTCTGTATTATTTTGGAGTATATGACGACACGGGAGTAATGACGATCGGTGAACAAAATTACAATCGCAGTCAGGTGTGTTGATTATTAATTTTAATCAAGTACTGTTTTAGGGGGGGGGGGGCAGTATGATTCTTTTTTCAGTATTATTATTTGTATTGAGAATGGGGTAAGCAGCATTTATTTTGCAGTGGTGTCGAGTTTGGGGATGAAAGGGAGTGGGGCGGCATTATTGAGACAACTTGCCGGCTGCGACAGGGGTTTACCTGTAGGTGCGGCCACCCACCCCTCCTCCCGCCAGCGGTGACCGCACGTTTCGGCTCCAAACCTCATAACCTTGAACGTTTTGATGTGGACGTTATAGTTTAGGACGAGCTAAGCATGCGAACGGTTGAGCAGGTCACGAGCATCCCTGGATAACATGCAGCTTTATCAGGAATTGATCCAAGAGCATGATATCCACCCATAGGCAAAACATGCCACTGAGAAAAAATGTCTGGAAAGTGAACCTATTGTAATGTCTGAGTGGAGATAGAAAATATTTGTCCGTCATTATTACCAAATTAAGGTGTGATATGTAGGAAAAGATGCATTGAAAATACACAAATTAGAGTGCATGTAATAGGCAGATGATAATAAACAACTTAATCGTAAACAATACTGAAAGTCCACCTGGTTGGCCGTCCGTCCGAAAATTTTTCATTTTTACTTCTCCAAAATGACCAGTTCGTTAATTGCACTGAAACATTTATGTCTAAAAGATAAGCATCTAAGATGGCTACCGTTACTAAAAAAATGAAACCGAAAAATATAGGCTCAAATTTGTTGAAAATGCCTGAATGTTCCTAAAATGGTCCTCTCATAATTGTATTTGACTTACGTGTTTGCTATCTTAGATAGGACGTCAAGTCCCCATGGACATCTTTTTGCTGTAATGACATGGTATAGTAACTAGACATTATTTTAATGTTTATTGCAGTCGAAGAGAAGTGTTGAAAAATCCAGGAGTCGAGAAACTTACCATGGTGCCAACAAAGTGTAACAAACCCTTTACATCCTGCTAACTCTAACGCCGTGGTTGCCCAGAGAGCCAAGTGGAAGACTGGCTTCAGGGTTAAAAATGAGGCTCCAAACAAACTGCAGGTGAACCAATAAAATACATTTTGAAAAAGTTGCCTTTCACAAGACATGAAAAGAAAGCTGGGTTTGACGTTCTTGCTTACGTTTTAATACGGAAATGTTTTGTGAAAATAATTGAGCGGAGTTCTGTCCCTCACCAATTTTAGTATTCTTAAGATAATTCTAAACTCGACATACTTAAAAAAATTATGGTCAAAATATATTTGAGTGGCTTTACAGGATAGAAATATTATTTCATAGGACCATGGTAAATTGTAAAGGAAATTTCGTTATTAGTTAACCCCTAAGTTCTTTTTTTACCCTATTCAAAACACTAGAAAATACAAGGGTAGTCGTGTTATTAGTTAACAGTTAACCATAATACAACAAAGTTAACATTTTTGTTACCTTGCCTCATTGCCCCAAGTCAGCCCAAAGGCCCAAAACGCACGAATTGGGATGACAACGGAGCGAGCACCCCCACCCACCCCCCTCCCCCACCACCACCACCACCACCATTCTCCCCCTGATATGCTTCACTGAGGCAATACAGTCGTCCCGAACATTTTTAGCCAGACCATCAGCAAGAACGTAACCAGTAATTTAAAAGGTTTGATGGAACCAGTGCGGGCAGTCCACCAGTTTCCAGCGGCTGCTTGCAACAGCAGTTCCCTCAACGTTTATGGGTGACGTGTTGGATGCATCCGAATTTTAGTTTTGAGTCTAAACTTAAATGAGTATTATAACCGCGTTAACTTCAAATTATATATATATATATATATATATATATATATATATATATATATATATATATATTATATATATATATGCTGATAACCACCAGGAAAGAAGAAAACACGAAGTGTTTTCTTCTTTCCTGGTGGTTATCAGCATATACCTAGATCACGCGCACCTACAGTGATTTACTTGCATATATATATATATATATATATATATATATATATATATATATATATATATATATTATATATATATATATATATATATATATATATATATATATATATATATATATACACATACATACATATATATACATACAAGTATATACATACACGTGTGTGTGTGTGTGTGTATTTGTTAACGTAAATGCCTCGTTGAGGGCGGAACTGTGTAGTGCAATTTAAGTTGTATCAGGTCGGGAGCTGTGATCATAATGACACTGTAATTGTTTTACATGTTAATCCTGGAAATTTCTTGGATGTATTTCTTTCCTGGTGGTTATCAGCATATACCTAGATCACGCGCACCTACAGTGATTTACTTGCATATATATATATATATATATATATATATAGCACACCACACACAGCATATTTACAGTATTTGGTATTGCTTGACAATACTGTACATCTTAATCTTTATTAGAACTGAAATATATTAAGTAAAATACAACAGCATGGAAACATTATTGAGAAACCCTTTACAAAATTGCCAAAACATGAATATAATAGTTAGTGAAATCCCCACATTTAACTTTAAAAACAAAATTATAATTATTAGCGGGGATTCCGCGGCTTATAATTAACTAGAAACAGTTATAAGAACGAGCAAATAAAATGCTTACTCTCCAGTGACTGTCGCAGAGTCAATTTGTAAAATTCTAATAGTTTGAAGTCTAACATCACTGCATGTATGGTGATAGCAGAATATGAGTTTTTTAACATTATATGTACATGTAATGTAATGGAATTATGTAATGTCACACGTTAAACTTAAATCAGTATACAATAAATACGTAACTGTACTCGTGATAAATACCGAGTTATGCAAGGTTGACAGGGCTGTTAACCCCTCGTCCTGTTTGTTAACATATTATATATATATATATATATATATATATATATATATATATATATATATATATATATACACATACATACATATATATACATACAAGTATATACATACACGTGTGTGTGTGTGTGTGTATTTGTTAACGTAAATGCCTCGTTGGGGGCGGAACTGTGTAGTGCAATTTAAGTTGTATCAGGTCGGGAGCTGTGATCATAATGACACTGTAATTGTTTTACATGTTAATCCTGGAAATTTCTTGGATGTATTTCTAACTGTAAGCGATTGTTCAGAATTGTAATAATGGTTATTTTGTGGTTCGTGGAAGTTATGGCGTCGAACGATTCTGTCCAGTTGGAGGAACGTCGTCCGAAATTATTGTTTAGCACCTTATCTATAAATCCAGGGTCCCTCTTATTTATGTAAGCGCTAATGTTTTTAGCAAATCTGGTTAGTTTTCTTACTTATTTATTGTACTAAATATACGAATATTAAATGAATTATGGTCAGTATGATCGGAGGGTTCACTGAATTAGTTGCCACCAGCGGAAGTATAAACTGGATTTTTTTTCTATATCTGTGATATTTAATCACTTATATGGTAGACAATAAGGAACTTAAAAAAGTGGAAGTTTTTTGTGTATTTAGGAAATAGCATTAGATGTGATGGTAGATGTACGGAAGACATCAAAGCAAGAATAGGGCAAGCAAAAACATAATTTTTCAATAATTTAAAAGACCTAATGAAAAGGGACATTTTCTTCTATTTGTGAAAAAGGTTGCTGAAAGACTTTATATGGCAAGGAATGATGTATGGATTAGAAGCCCCCATACACCACCAAAATACAAGAACTTCACGAATTATACAATATCGAACCACTGAACACACTCACAGCCAAGCCCAGAGAATCTTGAGCAAACTTGAAGATTTGGAGGACCCAATATTCTCCCAGTTAAAAGAAGAAGTAACTAAAACACACAGCTGGTGGCCCAAGAGCCTCCATGCTAACATAGAAGAACAAGACCCACTTTACACATATATGTGAACAAATAACACCACCACCTAACAAACATAAATTAACACCCATTACACTAATGAATACCTAGCTAGCTTAGCTCCCCCCCCCCCCCCTCCACCTGCCTCCCTTGAGCGGGCGGGCGTCTGCTGTGTGTGGCCACCACCCCAACCAATCAACTCGTCAGCTAGGTGGACAGCCCACCTGCAATCACCCACCCCTTACTACTTTACTTCCCGTTTCTATGTTTTCCTTCTCTCTCTCCTCTCCCAGGGCAAAGTCATTTGCCACTATTCTTCATTACCATCATCATCATGGATCAGAAGTGTGGACACTTTCAGCAGACACCAGAAAGAGGTTGGAGGCCTTTGAGAATGTGGCGTTATAGGCGAATGTTAAGAATGAGCTACACTGACAGGAAAACCAAAGAAGTACAAGGGTTTGCAAAACTTCAAAAGAAGTAATTGAAATGTACAGAAAAGGAAATTTTTTATGTTTTAGTCATAATTAGGGATGCGGGGTTAACAAATATGAATGGGAAAAGTTGAGGATAGGAGGGCCAGGGGAAGGCAGAGACTAGGATGGATGAATGAAATTAAAAATTGGATCCACAGAGAGATCCAAAACTTTGGAGGATTGGTAAAAATAGCCCAAGAACGTTTAGAGTGGAGGGCTGTGGTAGCCAACCCTCAGATATAACAACGGTACTCTGAATATGATGTAGCTTTCCTTAATGATTTTTTTGCTGTAAATACGATAAAGTCTACATATTGTTGTCAACATTAACAGTGATTCTTTTATGCTAGCTTCTGTGAAGGTTTTCTGCCCATTGATATGAAGGTAAATGTGATGATAAGTGACAAATGTGACTTGGTACATTTGCGTAAGAGCCAGATAATGAATTGCCACGTCACCATTTTGGGGAAAACGTTAACACGGGAGCCACAGAAAGTGGCAGGGTTTATAGTGTACGTTGGTCTAATCGTAAAATGATGAGTGAGGTTTTTTAGTGGGATGAGGAGCAAGCGGAACTGGTGAAGGTTGTGGTTTGGAAGATTCATACTTGTGATTAAAATGGTTGGAGGATTGTCTTCGTGATAAATGGTTGGGGGAAGAACAATAATTATGATTGTGGGGAAGCTGGTATTGGGTTTAGGAATATGCCAACTTCTTTGTTACTAAAACCAGCACTTAATTATTTTACGTTCAATTGTAATTTCGACTTGTTCGTATGAATTTTACAGGTATTGAACCAAACTGTTTTTGAGGGTCGTATATGTGATCCAAGGTAACGGTGCATATTGACGGTGACGTCACAGAGGCGGGAAAAATCGGTTATAAATAGAACGTTCGTGCGCCAAATTGTGGCCAATGCACAAGCAACTGGTGCAACCCTCACCATCCCGCGTCTCTTGTCTCTTTGCTGCGTGTTGTAGTCGTGGACCACACTAGTAATGGGTAGATGTTGAATTATATTTGAAGATCGCCCTTGTTGCTAAACTTCCAAGCCATGACTTTTCCATGTAATTAAAAAGACCTACGTAATGAGTTATACTGTAGATCCACTCGTGTTGATGAAACATATATTTTTTCAAAATATGGATGTATCGCATGTATAGTGATAAGTTATCAGTTATGCTAGGTATTGTGTTGCTTTGTGGTAAAAAATGAGGAGGGTTCATTGAGGTATGTTGTGGTTTGCTTTGTACGGGGAGTTTGTGCGCAGAGATGGTAGGTTTGTGAAGGGTTGTCAACAACTAGAATGGGTTACCTGAGTGGGTAGTGAATGTGGAGACGGTGGAAAAGTTTGAAGCAAAATTAGATAAATACTGGAAAAATCAAGAGCAAGTATGTAATTATAGGGCACAAATATCCGCCACACACAGCCACCGTCTGAGTAGAGAAGAGGCTATTGAGCTGGAGTCACAGGCGTGAGCCTCTTCCAGAAGATCATCTGTGAGTAAGATATAAGTGCCTATCATTCTGCAATGAATTGATACATTCTATTCTTCTGAATTGTATTATCCGTTCTAAAGGCGTGTAAGAAGTATATCACGAGCATACGAAACAAGCATTGCTTGTAAAGTAAACAGATTTTCATGTACTGTATACGATAATGTATACTTACAGTCAATAGATTATCTTGAAACTGAAGCAAGTATACCCACTTGAGTCAATTCTCTCACAAAGAATTAGAATTGGCGTACTTTATTCAATTCTCTTATAACGAAGAAGGATTGATGTACCGGAGGTTCAAGTAAAAGTTACTTGCCCTTGGGATTCAGATATTCAAGTGATGTATTTACTGTATAGTCAGTAGATACTGTTCGTTGGTAATTAGTACCGTATAGGAGTAAACGTGTTTAGCTTTGCTAGAAAAAATAAATTACATATCATATTTTATTATCTGTTATATACTACTGGGTAATCAGTATTATATGAAATGTGTACAGGTTATGCTAATGAAACCTGAAGTAGATTTTGCCGAAAAACTGCTATGAGTAGCTTGAGAAATTCAGTATCGTATCGAAGAATATTCACTGAGCACAGGCGTAACTGATTCTAGAAAGACTGCAGTTAATACTGTCTCAGCAGCGAGGAGCGGGAGGGGCAAGCAGGAGGACCCTCTTCATCTCATTGGGGTGGTATTCGTAAGCGACCGGCCATACAACCGCATACCAAATTCGTGTTCGTTGAAGGCAATGTTTGCCGGCTTGACACTGGTTAACCTCACGTAGTCGGTGGCCCCTGACAGTAAGAGGGAGTTTGATCATCGAATCTCGTTGTGGGCATTAAGGAATGATTGAAATTGGCCAATTTAAGATGCTTTGAAATTGGTAGAGACAGGGCTGTGTTGAAACTAGGACACCCAAGGGCGTGTTGAAACGGCTGCCTTTGAGGATATATTGAAACGCGTTAATCGAAGGAATATATTGATCCTTGGTATATGATCCAGGTAAATCATTGGCTATTAATCTCGGTAAGACTTGGGCTCTTGGTCCTGGTAAACCACGGGCTCTGAACACTAATAACTCATTTGGCTATAGTAATCCTGGTACACTATGTGCTATATTAATCATGGTAAGCCGTTGGCTGTATTGATCTTGGTAAATCATAGCCTTGGCCAATCCTGGTATACCACGAGCTGTATTGATCCCTACAAATATACATTGAAACAGAAACGAGGCTAAATGGTATTGTGAGCAAGTGTTACGGGGCACAGACAAGCTATATTAAGTGAGTTTGTCTTCCACCAACGTAGGAATTTACCAACTGAAGGGAAAACTGAACAAAATGTGACTGACCTTGAGAATCATGACGTCGACATGTACCGGTGCTACATAATAAGGGCAAGGAACCAACACGTTACCTCATACACACTGTAAGCTAACGTGTTGGTGTGCCCTTGAAAAAATTATGATATTTGGTATGCGATAACATTTAGTTAGGTCATAAGGCGAAGGCTTATGAATATTGTGTTATGGTATTTGGTGATACAGTATACACAGGTATGTCGCTGAAAACATCTTCGTTGGCATGTAGGCCTGTTGTGTACTGTATGTATTGCTATTAGGTAATACATGTCACATGAGTATCAACCACCAAAAATATACCGGAGTGATTCATTTTATGGGAAATCGGGGTTGGTATTCATAAGTGCCCGGAAAGCAATAACGGCCTCATGATAGAAAGGCATGTACAGTAATGGGAATGTTTACACTCGCAGAAACTGAACGAAACGTAAAGTGGAGGTGGAAAATTAACGACCCAGAGGTTGACAACACTAACAATAAGAAAGGTTGGCGACACTAAAGGAAGATTGACAAGGCCACAATAGTAAGGAGGACACGTACGAGTAAATGGGAAGGTCTCGGAGCCTTGTGTTTGCTACCGTCAGAGTGGCGAGGCTTTGGACGGCGACTACAATATGCACTGACGTCTACCACACTCCACAACCTCAAATTGAAACCCGACGTGATGCGCCACGACAGTTTCAGAGTGAACAGAATAATACCGACTCTGAGGGCGTGAGGTAGCGACAGTTTGATGGATCGGGTACTGTCAGAGTAAAAAAACGTGCCCAGCTTAGCAAGCGCATGGATGTTGCCGAAAGCCTTGATAGGAACTTTACTTGGTAGAGTACTGCATTAGATAATTTAAGGATTATATAATCATTTTTATTGTTTCTACTTTAAAACCCAGATACTTATTACTGCTGCTTCATCGGCTCCACGTTTAAAGAATAAAGTTGGACGTGTTGAAAGTAGTGTGTAATGTGCTGATTAAAGAGTATGTTACCAGGCTTTTCAATGTATAGGGGGGGGGGGGGGATTTTTACACCAAGGTTACTGACGCACTTCATAGTGAGCATGTGCGATGCTTACTGTTAAGCGGATTTGTTTATAGCTGTCACTTGCCACAGGATTTATGACATTACTTTAAACATAGTTTAGTTTATGGTGGTGTTATTTCCATTTAGGTTTATTTTATGGCTCTGAACTTAACCCCACGCCCCTCCACACACGCACGTCTGCCTGTCTGTTCATTAACCCTTTAGCAAGCAGGGGCTCCCGTCAGCTGAATAAAATCGTTTGGAGTTAGCCAGAATAATATACCTAAGGCAGTGGTCTCCAACCTTTTGTAGGCTCTGGGCCACATTTATCATTGTAAATATAGTGGAGGGCATCAAAACTTTGGATCTACATTCAAGAAAAAAAATCTTGTATATACTGTAGTTATTTGCAGTTTTACATGTTAACTGTTGCCAGTTACATCCTTTTTACATTTACTCTTGAACAGGACGTGTGTATTTACCCCAGTGTGAAGGCTGGCTCTCTCTCCCTGGGTCCAGTCTGGGGTAAATACACACGTCCTGTACACGACAGTTGTATCAAGTTATTACATCTTTTAATTAATTTCGTTCTTACAAAAGTCCCAAATAATTTACAATTTTCTAATAAACCCTTGCGGGCTCCATAATAGCCCAGCCCCAACCATTGTAAAAATTATCAATAACTTGTAATAAACCAGTGTATTCACTCCCAGTAAACATTACTCCTTGCACTGTCACTATGTTGAAATGAACTGTAGTTTGAGCTTTTCCCCATCTAGTTATTATATATCTTATTTGTGTCACTTATGTTACTTGTATATTATTTGTAATTCGAAACCCATTCCCCAAATATGTAACTGTATATTTTCAGCCTTCTGGCTGCCAAACTCTTTCAATAAACCGTTAATTATTATTATTATTATTATTATTATTAATACTGTACGGTTCTGCGGGCGGCTCGCGAACTACAGGTTGGGGACCACTGACCCAGAGATCTTTGCATTCTAAAGGGTTAATATCTCAACTTTTTTTTTAAGACTCTCTTTGGGGAAATACAATATTTAAAAGAGACGTTTGTATTGATTCCACCAGCAATAGGTCGCTGGTGAGTTAAAAAATTTAAAGGA
The DNA here is from genome assembly GCA_958450375.1 of Homarus gammarus. Lineage (NCBI taxonomy): Eukaryota > Metazoa > Arthropoda > Malacostraca > Decapoda > Nephropidae > Homarus > Homarus gammarus. Next base: position 3,024,121 of record CAUDMG010001572.1, read on the forward strand.
ATGTATTCCTGAAGAAATTGCTCCAAAGAAAGTTTGAAAGTTTTCCAGGAATTTACAATTGTTACTTGATCACTGGTCAGGAAAACAATTACTTTTAAGAAAATTAGAAAATAAGATTAAATGTGTCGTATAATATTCATACTTTTTAGACATTGTTCTCATGATTGAATAGTGAAAAAACTAAGTATGAGATATTAGTTAACCCATAAATTAACCACATACGTGTGAAAGCAAACTTAAAAACTAAAGCTTTGAAAGACGAGGATGATGCCGTAGCAACATGGTACAATATTGTGGATGGCGGACCTCGGCTGCTGCTGCTGTTCCTTAGACATTGTAATAAATATGAAGCATTGCGGAAGGGTAGCACGCCAACAGTAGTAGGTTTAAATCTATGCTTAGTCATAAAATAAACATTAGTTACGTAAATTGTATATTTAACGAGTTAATTGTGTCCTGCTGGGTCCAGGGCCCCTGGTTATGCAGCTGGTCACGGCTTGACCCATCTGTAAACATTGTGACGCGTTGCTCTTCAACCCTCGCACCCACCATAATTTTTTGTCTGTATGGTTTATATATTTATAAGTATTTAGTTACCACGCTTCATCGTATAGTTCAAATTTTCTTTCACTTTTTAACAAGGAGTCATTTTGCTGAAGAAAATAGCCTTTAAGTGTAATCGGAAATAAAATTTAGGAGTCATTGAACTTGCATTAAAGTTCAAGTTTTCCTGATAGTGTAACTCACCGTAGGCACAAGAGGCAAGGAACGGGAGTGTTACAACAGTAGCTGAGGGCTTGTGTCTTCAGCCCTGGGAATGCAATTGAGATTCAAGGTCGCCCAACCATTTACCCTCTCCAGAGCAGTCATGTGCTAAATTCTGCTCACTTAGCACCGCGTTAGCACTTTTGCCATCCACACCATTTTGTTATCGTCTCTGCTGCTCGCTGCTATTTTTCCTTCACAGCTTATGGCATCAAGAGAGTTTTGCTCATATTCGGTGTGATAGGATCTCCTTGCTCATTGGCTCCATGGTGTGATTGAGTGCCTTTGCTTGTTGGTACAATGTTGTAAGAGGTTCTCACCGTTTAAAGGTTCTTACATGAGTTTACAGTCTTCGCTGACTCTTATATAAAGTTGTGGCCAGATCCCAGCGTTTTTTTGTTATCATCTTCAATTTCGCGATTTCCGGATAACCACTTTCGTCAGTTGACAAATGTAACTGGTGCTTTGTACAGTTTCTCAGTGGTTGGCATGTTTACACTAGCCTATGTGGATGTAGGTTCTCTTTTGTTGATACGTCCACTGGACTGTGTGGATAGATCTACTGGACTATGAGAATGTGCCTTCTAAGCGATATGGATGTGTCCACTAGACGAGATATATCGGGGTTCTTCATCACCAGTTTTAGAAGCCAGGTTTAAAATTCACTGCAACGTTGTATTTTGAAGCCATGAGTTTATAAAGGGTTTGACCGTGAAGTTCGTTGATCATAGATTCACCGCCATGGCCGACCGAAAAGCTTGTTATTTCTAGAATCGCTGAGCCGAAGTTGAAGTGGTCGTTGTATGTCACCTTGGTTGTGTTTGGTGTGCCGATAGATGTGGAGGCTATACAATATCATCGAAGATTTTATATTCATGATAGATTTTTGTCCAAGGTAAGTGGTGCCTTTACGGGGGTTAGTTCATGATTGTTGAGACTAAATTAATTCACTCGCCTTATTCTTTCTAAACTAAGTAAAACAATTTGTTCGTCATGTTGTAGACAGCGGTACCAGACCTTCCTAAGACATATTTTACTGTTAAGCGTGATTATGTCAGTGGCCTATACCAGGGGGCTCGTGTTGACACTTTAGGAAAAAAGTTTCACAAATTAATGAAGTAGCATAAAATGACGGATGGGAGAAGATAACGAGGCAGGATGTACTATTTACTACAAAGATCTGCATCGTCAGCTTGGGTCTCTTTAATGTGACTCGGCGGTGGCACCTAGGTATTGTATATGCTGTACGTATATGCCTAGCTTTTTATTGGAGTGTGCCGTGTAGAGGATCCCGAGTTAAAATTCTTGTGAGATTTTTCAGCGTCCTTTATCTCATGTTTTTAGAAATACCGAGGGTCCATCGCCTTCTTGGTGTGATGGTTATGTTGACATGTAAAGCATGATCGTGAAGACAAATTAAGAAAAGTAGGTTTTACTATTCTCGGCATGTGGTCAGAGGGCTACCAAGCTCGGTAGATGATGCTGTTTGAGATATTTTTAAACAAGCTGTGACACGTCTGTCAAGATACATTAATAATGGGGCCGCGGGGAAATCGCTCCAGTGCATTTATTCTACAGTATACTGTACACTTTGGTCTACACTGATCGTGAGGTCCGCCAGGCTTTCGACATCAAATGTCATTCATCAAAATTTTCATAAAACTGGGCGGACGCACAGGGTTTTATTGCGACATGCGTCAAGGAGCGGAAACCTGTGTCCCCGGATGCCCCGTTTTTATTATTGCTGAGGGAGGAGCATTTACTCGTCTTTCCGTTGGTTTATTCGTTCTTGCCTCCCACATTTCGTGTCCGATCTATATATAACTTAAACTGTGAAAGGACCTTGATAACAATTTACAGTAAAGCTCCATCCAGTCAACAAGATGACGTGTCGTGAGCACTTTCTGGTCCCTTTCATCAAGATCAAGGTCACACTTTGTGGTCAAAGCTCAAAAGTGGGTAGCTATTTTTACGCCTTGGCCATTTTTTTAATGTATTTTGGGAGATATAGAATTGAAGCTAAGAATGTATGCATGATCACGTGAAGGTGTATCACGTACCAAATATAGGTTATTGTGTCCTTGAGATTTCAAGTCAAAGGTTACTAAATAGCCACATTTGTGGTCTTCGCACTGCAGTGTCCGTAATTTTCATCTGCTATTTACAGTAATTCATAGATGATTGACTAAGGCCACAAGAGATTGACAATTTTTGGACTGGATCAGACGAAACTCAAGGTACGTCACGAAAAAGATTAGTTCTTAATCTAATATCAGATTGTGGCCTTCTACTCCCAGGTGTATTGAAGGCCTTGTACTTGTGACATTGTACTCCCAGGTTGTACTGATGACCTTGTACTCCCAGGATGTACTGATAGCCTAGTACTCGTAACCTAGTACTCCCAGGATGTACGGATGGCCTTGTACTCGTAACCTTGTACTCCCAGGATGTACTAATAGCTTTGTACTCATAACCTAGTACTCCCAGGATGTACAGATGGCCTTGTACTCGTGACCTTGTACTCCCAGGATGTACTGATGGCCTTGTACTCGTGACCTTGTACTCCCAGGATGTACTGATAGCTTTGTACTCGTAACCTAGTACTCCCAGGATGTACGGATGGCCTTGTACTCAAACTCTCAATACAATCAGTATTTTTCCTTTATTAATGCCCAGGGTGTTAATGTCTTGCGGGTCTTGATCATGGGTGTTTGAGAGGCGGGAGACACACACACACACACACACACACACACACACACACACACACACACACACTTACACACACTTACAGCGAGTTTCCCCCCTCTGAAAGTCAGTTTTTCTCTCTGACAGTGAGATTTCCCCTCTTGACGCTTGAGTTTTCCCTCACTGATAGTAAGTTTCCCCTCTGTCAGTGAGCTTTTCCCATTTGTCAATTAGTCCTTTGTATTATGATGGTTGGCAATTGAATGTAAAATCTTAAAACAAACAATTGACTCATATAACTACATCTGCGGTCAATTTGGGATGGTTCCGAAACCTGACTTGAAGGAAGGGTCATTCTAGTTTCCTATCATGCTTGTTATCAGCCAGACAGACACACACTCGACTCATATCCGTCACAGACAAGAGCACAACACATCTTTATCAACTCTAATGACGTGAGAAGTGATAAGATGAGCTGTGTTACCCGTAGAAACTGCTGAGCTTGGTAACCCACTTAGCCTACATGGTTTCTAATCTAGAGTGTCGGATGGGATGTTTGTTGTTGGTGGTATCTTCGCTACTCTTGCCACGCCCACTTCTTTGATTGGTTGTCGCTGATGGGGCTCGATTCTCTGATTGGTTGTCGTTAATGATCTCGATTCTCTGATTGGTTGTCGCTGATGGGGCTCCCTTCTCTGGTTGGTTGTAGCTGATGGGGTGAGGGTGATACGTGATTAAGGATTATATATACAGTATATTGATTACTCTGTAGTGAGGAATGTTGTTGTAGTGAGAACAGATAGTGTGGGATCACCTGAAGAATCTACCCCCCCCCCCCCCAGCATATTTCACCTGAACATTAACCACCTTACTACTAACCTAACCTAGCCAAACCACCTTACCACTAACCTAACCTTTGTAAGTTAGGGTAGTTAATCTTCAGGTGAATAAGCTTGCGGGAAATATTCAGGTGATCCATTTTTTATTTCTCATAATTCATCTTCCTCAAAGGGCTAGTGTTTGATGAGGTGGGTGGCAAAAATTCCGTGGTGTGTGTGTGTGTGTGTGTGTGTGTGTGTGTGTGTGTGAGAGATAGCTGCCAGTAGCAAAGTCTAGTGGATGAGACCCCCTCACGAACTGCAAGAGGTGGTAGCAGAAACCCTGAAGGCCGTATGCAGATAAACATAGGTCTCCAGGTTACTCCCCCCCCCCCCCCTCCGTCACTCGTCATCCTCCGTCACTAGTCCTCCTCCGTCACTAGTCCTCCTCCGTCACTAGTCCTCCGTCACTAGTCCTCCTCCGTCACTAGTCATCCTCCGTCACTAGCCCTCCTCCGTCACTAGTCCTCCTCCGTCACTAGTCCTCCTCCGTCACTAGTCCTCCTCCTCACTAGTCCTCCTCCGTCATTATTCACACCACAATACATTACTGCTTCCATGCTGACTTCTATCTCCTCTACCTCACGTCTTCACCACTCGTGTCATCACAACACGTCTCTTGCCTCACCACTCATGTCATCACAACACGTCTCTTGCCTCACCACTCATGTCATCACAACACGTCTCTTGCCCCACCACTCATGTCATCACAACACGTCTCTTGCCCCACCACTCATGTCATCACAACATTACCAACACTCCCCTACCCCCACCCCCTCTCCCCACACTCCCCCACCTCCACACTCCCCACCCCCACACTCCCTCACCCCCACACCCCCTTACCCCCACTCTCCCTCACCCCTTTACCCATTAACCTCTACATTCTCCACAAACTCCACACACCCCCACAAGCCCTGTACACCCATCCACCTACCACCACCCTGTACACCCACCCACCACCACCCTGTACACTCATCCACTCACCACCACCCTGTACACTCATCCACCCACCACCACCCTGTACACCCACCCACCACCACCCTGTTCACCCACCACATGACCGGATGATTTCCTGTGCTTGCAAGCGAGAAGGACACAAGTGCAGCAGACGGTGGGGGTTAGCACCCAGAGACACGCCAGCCGGGGAATTGAACCTCGCGGAGGTTGTGGGTGCTGGCTGGTCCTCACACTATCTGACTTCTATTATTTATCTCTTCAATAGTTTATTAAGAGGTATGTTTATGTATAGTTGAGGTGAGCGTATCGGAGGATCTACGCTGGTAATAGGTGTTAATTATGTTAGCATGGCGGCGAGGTGTGTGTGAGTGACTGCGTGCGTGTGTTGTGTGTGTTTGTGTGTGTGACGGGTATAGGGAGGCAACTTCAAGCCCAGAGCGGACTAGAGCGTGGTGGCGCCTGTGGCTAACCTCGTCCAGACACCCACCTCCGCCGCCGCCGTCGACGCCGCCCTCACCACCGCCATTCACCACTTAATTAACAACCTTCTGCTCCCTTACTAACCACAGGTTACACCTTCCGCTGTAGTACTGGGGTTTCCTGGTGACAGGTGTCGCACAGGTGGGACGGTGTGGCTGGCAGGGAGTGGCGTCTGGTGCAGGATGATACCCGCCGACCTGCGGCCGATGCTTAGTGAAACTACGTGTGTGTGTGTGTGTGTACACACCAGCTTGTGCATATGTGGGTTACCTCACGTGCTTCATGATGACGGGTGTGCTACTCGCCGCGACAACGTTGCCTGCCACTTGATCATGTGATTCCACGTGTTGCCGCCGCCGGTCCCTGGAGGCTGGTGCAGTCACTTGGATCGCTGTTTTCCACGTCTTAAATGTCCCTAGTCGTCACAGGGTTGAGCCGCCCCTCTGCTTCTTGTACCTCGCTCTGGTCGAGACATCATCCTGTGGTGAAAATGCACGAGGGTTGCATAGTTATGGTGCACTGCGTACAGGTTTAACGACACACTACACCAGACACTCCGGAGATGCACGCCCTCACCTGCTAGGGGTAGAGTGCCTTCTTTTCGTGATGAGTGAGGTGATGCCTAACGCAGGATGTGTTGTAGGTGGTGTAACAGGTGTATTGATGCTGTGGGTTGTAGGTGGTGCACCAGATGTGTTACTGTTGCAGGTGGTAGGTGGTGTTGCAAGTGGTAGACGATGTTTCTGCTTTAGGTGGCAGTTGGTATTGCTGCAGATGGTAGGTTTTGTTAGTAGTGTACTGGTGAGTGGTGTTACTGCAGCAGGCGGTGGTGGGTGGTATTGCCGAAGTAAGTGGGGAGGAGAGCGGGGGGAAGGGATGGGTGGTGCAGGTGATGGTTGTGGGGGAGGATGTTGGTCTTACAGCCAACTTTCACGTTACAATGATTGGGTCATGGAGTCCGTTGTTGGCAGCAGTGTTGCAGGGTGACGTAAGGAGGTTGAGCCATGGTTGTATTGTACATGATGTTCAAACAAACCCCAACCATACAGTTTGCCATAAGAAAAAATCGTCATCAAGATAATGAGGTCGCTAAAATCGGACTTTGGTTGGGTCGAATAAACCCCAAGACCCGTTTAGATGAGGTTGGGAGGGGGACTCGTTCACCAGCCTCCTGCCGTGATAAGCTGAGGTGACGGATGCCCTACACATGTATTGGAGTGTTGGCTCGTCTGGTTTAAAGCCCGGTTGATACCGACTCGCTGTGTCGACACCAGAAAAGTTAAAGTCTAGCTGCACGTTGTCATTTCTCTTTAAGACAAAATCTAAACTTGGTTTTGTCATACCTATTTGAGGTACGTTGCCCTGTGAACTCACAGTGAGCCACGGTGTTAAACTTACTTCCGCCGATGTCCACTAACCATTATAATGACTAATTGCATGCAACAGTGATCAAGCGAAGGATAGCAATGTGTTTGTTGCAAATATGATCAAAGGGGTGGGAGAAGGGGGGTGGGGTGTAGCAACTGCGTATGCAATGTGGTGCCGTCACACACTCGTGATGCCTGGGGGATGGGTTGCTTGCTTGCTGGTGGTGGTGATGATGGTGGTGCCTCTGATTTGCATGTTACCCTAAAGCATAACAAACAACGCCTAGAGTTTCTTGTTAAGTTACGGTGTAAACAATGGCTGGTGAGGCACTAAAAATGTCATTAAGTATTTCTGTCCTGTTTGTTTACATTATGAAGTGACTTGTGTTATGTTATCTTGAGGGAGCTGACGTGTTGTGTTGTGTTGAGGGAGCTGACGTGTGTTGTGTTGAGGGAGCTGACGTGTGTTGTGTTATCTTGAGGGAGCTGATGTGTGTGTTGTGTTATCTTGAGGGAACTGACGTGTGTGTTATGTTATCTTGAGGGAGCTGACTTGTGTGTTATGTTATCTTGAGGGAACTGACGTGTGTGTTATGTTATCTTGAGGGAGCTGATGTGTTTATTATGTTATCTTGAGGGAGCTGACGTGCGTGTTATGTTATCTTGAGGGAGCTGATGTGTGTGTTGTGTTATCTTGAGGGAACTGACGTGTGTGTTATGTTATCTTGAGGGAGCTGACTTGTGTGTTATGTTATCTTGAGGGAACTGACGTGTGTGTTATGTTATCTTGAGGTCGTGATGTGTCAGGCGGGCGTGGTGTGTGAGGCGGGCGTGGTGTGTCAAGTGGGCGTGGTGTTTCAGGTAGGCGTGGTGTGCTAGGTGGGCGTGGTGTGTCAGGTGGAAGCGGCACACTGGGTGAGTTAGCACCATACAGGCAGCAACACACTTTATTGATCTCCGGTGCTGGCTGTGCCTGCTCGTGCATGGTAACGTAATGCGACGCCGCTGCCTAGCCTAGTCACTAGCTTAGTCCTAGCCTAGCGTACCTTAGACACTGCCCTATTTCTAGCCTAGACTAGCGTAGCCTACCCGAGACACCACCCTAGACTTAGTTACCACCGTACCCTTAAGATTTTTCTGAACCTGTACTCTTTCATACCAGTCCTAGTTCCAACCCTAGTAACCAGCCCTAGCCATTATCCTAACGCTAAACCTATCTATTACGTAGGGGACGTTTTCACTTCCCTAGCACCCCACATTCACTGCTTGGAAGATGCGTTGGCTGGTCGTATGTTGTGTCAAGCCATGATTCAATTACTGTACTGTTGTTACCTGTAAATTTTCTGAGGCTACAATGAGTGAGGTAAGGGGAAGTGGGTTCATTTACCAGGTTTCTACATTCTGCCTGGGGGGAGGGTTGTTTAGCAGCTAAGGAAGAAGGCCAAGGACGGAGACGTATAAGTGATTTTAAGAAATACTTGTATGAAGGTTGTGGAGATATTCTAAGGGTCTTGAGACGATGAAGTTTGTGTAGGCGATAGAAGGAAGATTTGGTGATAGCATTGACGTGATCTTTCCACCTCAGTTTGTCATGGTTGTAGTGATGTCGAGGAGTTTGGTGGAATTTATAACCTGGAGGGTGTTGGGGCCCAGTGAGTTAGATGGAAGCAGACCATGATGGAAGGAGAGGTCATTGTACGTAACTATGGTCTTGGTAAGGTTGGCGGTGACAAGGGTGGCTGTAATCAGGAGTCATCAACGTAGTTCCAACGAGCAGGGGGTATCCTTTGGGGTATCAGGAAGCAGAAATCCTACCATGGTGCCTTGGGGGTGGGGGGGGGGGGGCGCAGCAGGTGAGTGATTGGAAGTTGGAGACGGGCGTACAGCTCGGCGGCGGTCGATAAGGAAGTCTGTAAGCCAAGACATGTGACTTGACCGTATTCCAAGGTTGATGGGCTTTTTGATGCTTGTGTTTTGGGTGATAATCAAAAGCTGTTGTGCCGTCTATGAAGGTGAGAGCCACAGAGATCTAGAGTGTGATAGATGATGTCCAAAAAGCTGACTAGACAGTGATAGATGGAGGGGGACTTCATATTACTAAGCTGCTGTAAGTCTATGGCGCCAACAGTATCTGTATAAACCCAGTCACACACAAAACCTTCGCAGGTGAGGCTGAGGACCTGGGTGGTGGTGATGGGTCTGAACTCGTACATTAACTGTGGACTTGTTAACTTAGGTGTTGGGGAAACCTGGAAAGTCATCCAGTCATCTGTACAATCTGGTTGTGTGAAAGAAACATTAATGTAGTAGAGGGCTTTGGCTAGTTCCCGGGAGAATTTCTTGTAGAGCTTCACTGGGGTAGGTCAAGGGGAATAGAGGAGCACCTACTCCTGAGGTTGTCTAATCGCCTGGCGACTTCAAGCTGGAGGAGTGTGGCATAATGATCAATCGTGTGTTAGACTGCGCCATCATTGGTGAGAGGGCGGAGGAATTTCATTTTGCTTACACTGCATGATTCCTTCAGTTTACCATACCACTGACCGATATTGATCTGCCTCAGTTGTAGTAGCTTGACAGGGAAATTAGACTTGCAGTGCGTATTTCGTGAATGACTTTGTTATGAAGGACCTTTTAGAGATTAGTGTGGTTAAGGTACAAGTAGCCGTGTCGCTGTTGTGTAAGTTGTAATCCCAGGAATGATCCAGGGCAGGTCAGCTGCTGGGTGTAGCCAGAAGTGTTGTTAGTCTTCCATGGTGGTGTTCATGTAATGTATCCAGTTAAGTGTGTACGTCATCCAGTCATAATACTTCAGTCTGAGGTACCGAACATTCCATTGTCCAAAATGAGATAGTGTGGGGTCAGTCAGCGGCCTTATCTCTTGATGTGATGTCTCTGCATGTGGGTAGTGGTGGAAGCTGCTGACCAAACACAGGCAGGTGTCTGCAACAACAGGCATTGGCTGAGGTGGTAGATACTGATCTGCCGAGTCAGTTAAGATTAGGTCAAGAGTGTTTTGACCGTGTGTGGGAACGTTCACTCCTGCTCCTGGTGTTGCATAGCTGTGTGTAGGTGAGGGCAATTGTTGTTGTTTTACTGAAATTGACATTGTATATCGAGTAATGAATGATATATAAACCTCCATTGTATTACGTACGGGTTCCTGATATGGTTGCAGAACAAAATCTTACTCAACTTACAGTATCTAATCAAACATACCTTACAGTTGTCTCCTTCGACCGAGGATGACTCCAGGTGGTGATGGGATTTGACCTGATGTCCTAATATTTTATCGTCTCTTGCCCAATGGGAAATGATTTGATGGAATAATCACTGCAGTTGTTCCTGATGTTATGACCTGGAGTAATTGCTTTGCGGGCAGGTGGTGATTGTGGTGGTGGGGGGGGTGATACTGGTCCTTTTCCACGGTTGTGATGGTCAATAGAAGAATCAACTGGCGGAATGTTCCCCTCGATGAATACACAACAAGATGCCTGAAAAGCTGACCAAAGTTTTGTGAGATTGAAGACGAGACATATTGAACAACACAGGTTTACAGGGTGTCTTACATCCAGTGGTGTGGTCGTGTTAGTCTGTCACTTGACGTGTAAACATAATATGTGGCCACACTTTCTTTGTGTACAGGATTATGTGATATAACAGTGGACATTGATCTTGTCGGTATAGTGTTAGTGTGCTACAATTTAGAAAACTTCTACCTGTACCTCTGTCTGTTGTCTGTATCGTTATCTCTGATTTTATAAATTTAAAAAAAGCTCAATGTTAGATTTAAAGGTTCAGAACACGATATTAAGGACTTAGCTAGAATGTGGTGGGTGGTTGGGCGAGGCATTGATGAGTGTTTTGGTTAGTTTATCACGACACTTGTGTGGGCTGTGTTGCTGCTGTAGACTGGTGGCGCCGAGGTGGTACTCAAGAGAGGATGTTGTGCTATACGAGGTGACCATGACGCTGGCGGAGGACCACCGCCTCATGTGTGACGTGGCACGTGACTCACAAAGGACACACCATCGCGCGTCCTGGGCTGAAATTATGAAAGCATCCTATACGTCAGTCCTCATCCTGGAAACCAGATATGAACACCCGTGTGCTGGGCTTCCTGAGTAAATCAAGAAACTTGGTCACCATAGTGGCGCCAGAATTATACTAAAGCGCCACTGTGTAGGACTGTTGTCTGATACACAGTTAAGGGAAAGAAATAGCTATTGAATCTCTTAAGACTCCGAGGTGGGGGGGGGCGGGGGGTCATTGTGGACGTTAGTGCAGGTGGAGTAAGGTCACTCCTGTTGTCTCTTCCAACTGATGGGGACAGGAGTTGAGTCACAAGTACCCGCTTTCTCTTGCTTTTTTTTTTTATTTTGACATCCGCCTTCTTCACCCAGTTCATTGTTGTGGCATTTATACGAAGGTGAGGGATCCCAACACTTGAAATTGCACTATTTTTCATTATTAAGAGATGATTCTATAACATCTCTAATATTAAAAGATAAATGTTTCCTGTTATACGGGCGAGAAACTTTTTTTTCCTCGTCCTTCACCGACAAAGACGAGGTTCAGAAGCATATACTGATTTTTCCCTCTACGCCACTACATTGTATAGCACTAACTCTTGTATTCATATTTTACGATGATAGATTAAATATGTCTTATTCTATTACAGTTGGTTGATTGTTAGCCCTCCCTCTTTACTACAGTATAGTGGGCGGGGTATATTGCTTTCACTTCTGTCTATGTGTTGGTCTGTGAATAATTAATTAAGTAATGGTTGGAAAAAAATATCAGTAATATTGGAGATAAAAATAATATGTCGGCCGTGAAAAGCCTTTGTGTGCAGCGATGCCCTGTACAGTAGTATTATGTTGGTGCTGCTGTCAGGGGCTTCATCCTGGTGTTTTCTATTTTTATATCTGACATCTTGTGTTTCCTGCCTCAACACAGTTTATCGTCAACACCCGCAGTTTGTTGGGTGAAGGGTTTTGCGCCCGACAGTAAAAGATTAACAAATAAAAATGCCAGCGTGACTTTCATTCGTGCAAAAATGTTCACCCAAGTCATAATTTTTGTTTTGTTTTTATAGTTAAGGTGCATAATTTCTTGTAAAGCTGGTTTAAGTTTCCCTAAAGAATGTTACGTAAGCGCTATGTGGTTTTAACTGCTGGGAACTGTAATAACGTGGACGTATATATAGTTCACAGCGGCTATACAGGGATTGGATGATGGAGGAACTATACCTGTGTGTGTCTGTCTGTCTGTGTGTGTGTGACTGATAGTTACAAAAAAAAATACGTCCAGTGAGGAGGAGAAGAGATGCTGTTGACCTTAGCTACTGTACTGGGAGCTCCTATCTACCGGCCTTCATTATGTATAAAGTACTTGAACTCCAGATGGAAATTGGTCGGTAAAAAGGGTTATATTGAAGTGGACAGATAAGCCTTCACCCTCCCTTTTGTGCTTTATTGAGCTGCATGATAAGTTGATCTAACAATACGATTTTAATTTTCACAACATTCTAGAACTCATGTGACGTAAGCTCCTGGGGGTGAGTATAGTATGTGTTTTTTACGAGCTGGACTTTAGTATATATTCATGGTATTAATATGATGTTTATACACTTGGTGATGTGACTAAACTAACGGGAAAAGTCGATAACATTTTTGGGGTAATTTTTTCACGATACTGGACTCAGTAAAGTGGATTTGATCTTTTTGATAATGCAGAAAAATCAACTATGAACAAACTGTAAATGAATATGGTAGCATCATTACTGACCTAACCTAACCTAGCCTTACCAAGACTGATTAAGGTATACTTTGGTTATGTTTGTGAACAATTAAGTAGTTAACAGAAATATAAGAGTATCACAGTATGGCAAAATACGTCTTAAGGTTTAATATTACGATTCTTCCTTTACCGCTATCAGCCTTATACAAAGACCGTTTTCGGGGTAATATTTCTCCGCCTTTTTGATAAATTTATGTATGTCACTCACTCACTCACTCACTCGCACCCACGCCCTCATTCATTCATTCATTCTCACTCACTCACTCACGCACTCATTCTCACTCACTCAGTATAAGCAATCTAAAACCATTCATTTGTAAGGTATTATTCATATTTTACAATTCTCTTATAATTTTCTTAGTGATGATCTGACCGGATTTAGAATTTATAGGTTCTAACCCCTTGGTCACACTGCCTCGCCTATACACCAAAAGCCTGAAACGAAACGACTGGTTATACTGTAATGACGTAGTTGAGTCCTAACCAGACATATATTAATGCCTGCCATAGTGAACGCGGTTTATGCCTCTCAAGTATCCCCCGTGGAACACACTCCTAAGGCATTCTCATTGTCAACACTTAACAGAAGTTGCGTGTGTTGGGTCGTGTGTTGTCTCGCGGTTTGTCCTGGAAAGACTATTATTAGTCTAAAGGGGCAAATTGTTTTTGTTTGTGGGGAAAGCGTGTATGTAAATAATGGCCGCCAAATCGCTAACTATAATTAGATCACGTCTGCTGTTGACCTTCTGCCATGCTCTTGTGGGGATCAATGTATCAGCCTTGTTTGATGAAGATTTGTGAAACCTTTTTAGAGTTACGGCGTCACACGACAGATAGGCCAAGCGTGTGCATGGGTACACACACGATCCCATAATATCTTCGAAGTTGTTCTAGAATATAACAAGAGACATTGAGTGTACTGAGCAAAAACTCGTGCAGAGCGATTTGAAGAGGGCAGAGGCCAGTGTCAGACCCGGGTTGTGTCACGTCTGAGACACTGGGGGTCTACGTGTGTCACGGACAGACTAGGGAAGATGTGTGTAGCTAGGTTGTGGAGCTCTTCCCACCTCCAGCCCCTCTCACTGTGTAAGAGTGTGTGCCCTATACCATGCTTGCTCTTTCTATTCTCGTGTGTGTATATATATATATATATATATATATATATATATATATATATATATATATATATGCAAGTAAATCACTGTAGGTGCGCGTGATCTAGGTATATGCTGATAACCACCAGGAAAGAAGAAAACACGAAGTTCCCAAGCGCTTTCGTGTAATTCACATCTTCAGGGGTGAGTACACCCCTGAAGTGTACTCACCCGCGTGTTATATGGACTAAAAATGAAGTATATATATGTACCTCGCGTTTCATACCAGCTGGTTTCGGTAAAATGCTACTGACACCACATAAGAGGCACGGGCAGTTTCCCAATGAGGTTCACGGCGCCATCAGCTCGATGAAACAGGCTTTGTGTGAAATATAACAGAGTCTAGAACTGCTTTTAGTGTCCTTGTGGCCTAGCCGGTAAGCGTCCCCTAGTCACACCCAGTAGGTCGAGGGTTCGATTCCTTGCTGGTGAGGTCGTTGATTATATGTTAAAGTCCGCGTGTTATATGGACTAAAAATATATATATATATATATATATATATATATATATATATATATATATATATATATAAAGTAATACTTCTTTTTATCCCTCTGACGGAGAGGGATATAGAACTGGCCCGCGTCCGTGTGTGTACTTGTCATTCTTTGTGAACTCGATGACGTATTCATATACCAATGAATTTCAACGAAGCTTGGTGTGTGGACATACCGCAGTAAGGTCTCAGAAGAGTTCAATAGTCGGTATTTTCAGTCTTATTGTCCAGGGTTATAACTTCTTGAACTTCCTTGTGGCGCGGCGGAGGAGTTGTCCATCCTCACTGGTGAGTGTTGGTTATATACTATTGTCATGAACAGCGTGGTCAAAATATCACGACATTCGTGATGATTGTCTTCATTGTTGCGATCATTAACAATTTTCTTCATCGTTGACGTCACAGTACTTATAACACACACACACACAACGTGTGTGGAGTGTGGCGTTGCATGACAAGGCAAAATAAAGTGCACTTGATAGTGTCCTGAAAATTGCATACACTGCCGCTGCAGCTGGACAAATGCTTTAGCCAATACATGTAAAGTGCTCTGCCGCTGTAGCCTTTGTGCAGCGCCTTGTTTCGGGGTGGGGGAGGTGAGGTGACGGTGGTGCTGGCCTGAGCTTAAACACCGCTTTTGGGGGAAATGGTGCGTGCGTTTGGTGATTGTTCGGGACGTTTGTGGCGTCATGGGTGCCAGGTATCCCGTAGCTGTGCCAGGAAGTTAGAAAGAGGGAGAGAGAGAGAGAGAGAGTGAGTACACACAGACAGACAGGCAGACAAGCACCGTGCACATTCCTCGGGTGTGGTAAAGAGCAGCGCTGGACCCACAGGTTTGAGCCCGGCAGGAGGGATTGGAACCAATTTTCCACACCCACATTTCTGGGCCCCTCAAGTGGGCTGTGAAGTATTTTACTGCATTATTCACAGGTTCAGGTGAGGGCCACGCTGAGTGCTGGCGATCGATGGTTTGGTTGTTGTGCCTCTGTTGTTGTTGCTTGTAGAGGCTGGTGGGGGTTGTGGTTGCTTGTAGATGTTGGTGGTGGGGGTTGTTGTTGCTTGTATATGCTGGCGAGGGTGGTGGTTGTAGAGGCTGGAGCGGGGGTGGTGGTTGTAGAGGCTGTATAGTTCTTCGCGAAGTGCGTATGTCAGGTGGTTGTGTGTGTGGTGTACGGAAACAGGGATGACACTGATCCACGCTATGGCTGCGTCAGGCATGTCAGTGTGTCAAGGATGTTGGTATGTCAACTATGGCAATGTCAGGTATGTCAGCGTGTTTGTGTGTGTTATTCCCGAGTCAGGTATGGCAATGCGTCAAGTATGCCCGTTTCAGGTATACATCAGGTAAATTTCAAACTTACAATTGTCAAAGGGTGTGTGTGTGTGTGTGTGTGTGTGTGTGTGTGTGTGTGTGTGTGTGTGTGTGTGTGTGTGTGTGTGTTAGAGGACCATAATACCAGCGCCAGTGAGCCACTTTATCTCATGAGAGCTCTACCTTGAGTGTGTTGTTGGTCTTTGCTTAACGCCAACACCGACCCCGGAGTCGTGTGTACAACGGTTAGATCTCAAGTGATGTGGACCTTATACACAGTGATGCTTGCGTGACTGTGTGTGTGTGTGTGTGTACTCTATAGGAGAACTCACGACGCCTCTGTAATGACCCAAGTAGCTGTCGAGGTCCCAGTAGACTTCACCGAGGCCAAGACGACAGCCAGGCCGCTGTTAACGCCCACAGCATTGACCAACACCACCACCGCCAGCAGCGAGGAGGAGGAGAGGGAGGGAGGGAGGAAGTTCTGATAATTCAACACATTACAACGCTGTCATCATCACCATCATCATCATAATATCATCATTATCCTTATCATTGTCACCATCCTCCTCCTCCCCATCCTCTTCATCATCATCATCATAATATCATCATCCTCATCATTGTCACCATCCTCCTCCTCCTCCTCCCCATCCTCTTCATCATCATCATCATAATATCGTCATCATCATCCTCATCATTGTCACCATCCTCCTCCTCCTCCTCCTCCTCCCCATCCTCTTCATCATCATAATATCGTCATCATCATCCTCATCATTGCCACCATCCTCCTCCTCCTCCCCCCCATCCTCTTCATCATCATCATCATCATAATATCGTCATCATCATTATCCTCATCATTGTCATACCATCATCCTCCTCCTCCTCCTCCCCATCCTCTTCATCATAATCATCATCGCGGGTTACCTAATAATTGACAAAAAGGGTACACTCGAAAATTTCCGGCGCTCTGTTATTATTTCCCGGACATTCTAACGCCATTTTTACTTCCTGCAGTACTTTTTTTTTTTTTTTTTGTGTGTGTGTGTGTGTGTGTGTGTTTTAACGTATCAAGACATTTGGCTGACCTTTCACTCTTATCCACAACGCCTGCCGGCCTTGTCTCTCATCTACTGTCTGGTGTAACTGGCCGGCTGTCTGGCTGGTTTGTTAGCCGGCTGTCTGACTAGTTTGTTAGCCGGCTGTCTGGCTGGTTTGTTAGTCGGCTGTTTGGCTGGTTTGTTAGCCGGTTGTTTGGTTGGTTGACTGGTTTGTTAGCCGGCTATCTATGTGGTTGACTTGGTTGGTTAGGGCACAAGCTAGTGAGTTTTAACTGTTATCTTTTGATAGGAACGCACAGAATGTAGGTTACTGGGTGAGGTGTACCATGTGTGGGCTGAGTGAAAACAACAAAGCCTAGATGCCATAGTGACAAGTTGTGGTCTGTAACTCACACTGTATCACCTGTTGAAAATAGGTGTTTGGTCCACAAGGGGGTAATGGGAGCGGAGATGCACTCGATCACCTTTAAATTTCCAATTAGGTGCTCGTGAACAACTGTGTCCGACCCTTAGGACAGGAGGTGCTCGCTGTATCCACTCATTCCCTGCAGTAAATTATTTTCAATCAAACTTTGGGTGCTGATATACTATTGAGGGTCACTAACCCCGCGGAACCAAATCAACACCCTGAAGGGCTCATCAACATCGCGACTGGTAAAATATTTCCTGATTTTTCTTTACAATCCAGTCCGTCGCTTTTGGCGCTACACATGAAGCTGTATGAATCACCTTGGTCAGATGGATCCTGCAGCGCTCACTCAGAGCCAGAGTGGGTGGTGACGATGTCTTTCCAGGAGACAGATCAAGGTGGGTCAGACACCATTGTTTGACATCTCTGGTGTGTTCCAGAGTCTTGGCCCACAAAGTGCACGACCACAGTCTCAAAGATGTTGGCGCAGCATGAGGCGCCACCAGCAGTTTTTGTTTAAAATTTTGGCACAAGTATTACCAAGACTTAGTCTACTTTGAAACAGAGGTTTCAGGTAGAACAGTCAAACAGGTTGGTGCAACAGCCTCAGGTGATCACTATTCATGCTTATGCTAATTTGGGGTGTTCACCGGACTTCCAGCTTCATGTGCATTACTTGCATTGTCGACCAGTCTCAGAGTAATGAAGTACACTTGGTATTGGACCAACAGTATAGCACAACGATATTATGAAGAGTGCGACTTGGCCGTCAAGGGGCGGAAAAGTTTCTGGTGGATAATATTAGTTGAATTTAAACTCATCGCTGCCATTTTACAAAGTTGCTCGTCAGTAAATGAAAACAAAGCACAGCTGATAGACCTTCTTTGCCAACATGTCAAGAAGAACGGCCAGCAGTTGGCAGTCCATAGGAGGAAATGTACCACGGTCACCCATCCGGTGTGAGATCTTCACTAAGACTGGAAGGATCCCAGAACCACGCACGAAGAGGCATTCACGCAGGAATGTATCAGTATGTGTGTATTACTTGTGGTGTCAGGTCCATTTGTGCTTCTTGTTCAGTTCTACACTCTGTAGTATCTGACCAATGAGTTATCAATGGTTGGAACCAGCTCTGATAGGCCGCCCCTCAGCGACTATGGTCTATTATGTGGGTCACTGGTGTGGAGAGTTTGGCGAAGACGCGTCACTCAGTGTTTCACATACGGGAACTGTGTCAACTTAATACACCTACTGTAGGGAGGAAGTGATTCATAAAACAACTCTGTCCATCACTGTATGTTACCAATTCAAAGTGACGAAGGACATATCGGTGTCTAACTCATTGGTACCCAGTTGAAGTCCTTAGCACCTACTTCAGGAGATCTGTCCTGGATGCTGATTTACTTGGCCTTGATCCGAGGCACTGTGGATGGTCTCTTGATGACGCAGCTAAAATTCTTCTTCCTGTTCCTTTACCTCAGGATATATCACCTTCACCTGTGAGGTCCTTCAGATGGCCTTGTGTGGTTGTTGAACAGCACAGCCATCATCAACAGCTTGGTGTAGCTGTGCAGCCGCTCAGTAGTGGTGATTGGTATCATATAGGTAAGATTATGCGGCTGGGCTGTAGGTGTGTGTGTGTGTGTGGAGAGAGAGAGATTATTCGTCGTAACAATAGCCACAATATTTAAGATTAAATCTCTGACCTAAAAAAAATCCCATTTACAATAACACTGCATTAAATATAATCTTACAGAACAAATGACCTTTTCAAAATTACTATAACACACACCTGTTAAAGATATGATTGATTTATTCATTTATTGGGTTTAATATTACTGTGTGATGCACAAGAGGAGGTAGAATGGGTAGATGTTACAGTGTGCTCTGGAGGACAACACAACACATCTTGACAAGTGACCTACATCCATGCTGGTGTTCCTGGTGCACCCTGGATGAGAAAGACTAACCTAACATGATCCAATAAGAGGTGATTGTATGACCCCACATTTAAAGAGTTGAAAGTTATATTTGGATAAAATACTTAGAAGGAGAAAGGAGTTCCATAAACGAGAATGTCCAGTGTGAAGTAAGTCATTGATTATAAAGTTGGACTAAATGAAACTTGCACGACTCGGTTATTTGCGTCACTATGAGTTAATGACTGGGGGGGGGGGGGCTGCATTAGATCCACACGTAGTGTATAACGATCTACTGTGAGGCTTAGCGTTGGCACTTGAGCAGAAGAATAGACTTTTGTGTAAGTTAATGCATCAGTCAGTAAAATGGTGAGAGTTACCTTGGGCATTGAAGAAGGAATAAACTCTTGTGTAGGTTACGAAGCAGGAAGGAGTAGAGAGATCACTGATGCAGACAGAGTATAAGGAGAGGTTAGGAACAAGATCTTTAAGGCATATACTTCAGCAGGGAACTACGGGGTGGATGTTTGGCTGGGAGACCTTGTTGCTATATCATCTCTAAAGCTTTGAGAAAAATATCAAGGGCAACAAGATTCGGGGAAGCTGTCTTAAGAGCACAGTGAAGGTTGTGTGAGTCAGGAGGGCGAGGAAGTCTGTTGTGGTGTTCCTCAAGGTGTCTCGGTAGTCGGAGTTGGTTTATGAATTTTTATCTTTAACTTGAAAAATGACTGAGGTAAGTTGGTAGTTGGAGGAAGAGAATGAATCACCTTTTTATGGCTGCACATTGGCTAATTTCCAAGACTAGAGAACAGTTTGAGAAATGTGAATGTGGGGACGGTGTAGATACTGAACATTAATTGCCAAGACTTTTGTACACGTGGGGGCAGTGTGGCCAGCACACGTATACAGGCAAACAAAACTGTGAGGCATAATAGCAAAATCCAGGAAGACTCGTAATTGTCTCTGCCATTGTCATACATCACACACCAGTTAGGAGTTTAGTATACGCCATCATTGGGTATTGGCACTGTCTTGTACCTTGGCACTGTTGGTTGGTTGCTTGGTGTGACACCTGACTCTTGGTATAACCTATGGCCCTGTTGGTTGTATGGTTGGTGCCTGATGCGACTCCTGGCACTGTTAGTTGTATGTTTTATGGTTGGTGTGACCTTGGCACTGGCGCCGCAGAGTGCCGGAAATGAAATTGTAGGACGCCAGTTGTGTGTGTGGCTGGTTGATAGTGGGGCCACACACGGGGTTAAGCGGTACCGGTACACAATACTGATGGTGTTAGACGGGGTCAAGTGGTGCACAGTACATCCATTTACTCTCATTGTAACACAGGGTGCAGTGTTGCTCAACTCTTACGGAGTTGCACAGGTTCTTGTTCTTAACTTTGGTGTTGCAGGATACCCACCCTTGATAAATGTTGCTTCAGAATACGACCTTTCATTAGTTACAATGCTGCAGGATCCCTACACTTATTAATACAGTTGGTATTGTTTGTACTGAATTATGATAACCAGATGTGTCTCATTATGGAAAGTTACCAGTATATACCACATACTGTACGGGAGATATCCACCTAAGGGGCCAGTTCACGGGTGCCACGATATACATTACTTAAGACCTGATATATTCTTGTACATGAAAAGTGTATCGTGAGGGACGCGACTGTGGGGGGTAGGGGGGTACACTTAACACCTCTTGCCATCCTCCTAGCTGTCGGTTCCCTCTCATCCCTCGTGTGTCTCAGTGCCTTCCAGCCTGAGTGTGTTATGGTGTTCCTCTCTTACCCTCTCCTGCTCGAGTCGCCAGTTGTCGTAGGTCAGGTCACCACGTGCATAAACTACTTGGGAGTTGCGAATACCTGGTGATTGGGACTGTTTAACGAGGACTTACCAAGTGACTTGAAGAGCGGTGGTGGGTGGGTGGTAGGGTGGTTGACTGTGTTGGACGTCGGTTGTTGTCATGGTGACCAGGATCGTAATCACCTGGTTCATCTCTCTCAAGCACGGGACCGCCTCCGCTGCCACCACCGCTGACAACACCAACGTCACCACCATCGGCTCTTTCACCACCATCCAGATTTTTTTTCAAGTATGGCCACGGTGTAGAGTGTGTGCAGGAGGTTAGGTTATGAGAATTCTTCACCAGTGAGATAAATTAGAACGTGTGTGTTTCTTGTCTTGTTCTTGGTCATATTTCACTTAACCTTTACCTCTGTTCATGTGATTATATTATGTAAATGGTTGTACAGTTCGGGTGACCTTTGTGGTTTTCATCGGGCACATTTGTACGCACAATTTATGGAGTGAAATATGATAAGGTGTGGTCTTTCTTTCTTTCTCTCTTCTCTTTCTTTCTTTCTTTCTTTCTTTCTTTCTGTACATCCAAGAGGAGGAATGTTACTATTGTCATCTTACCCTCTGACCTGACTACCGACTGCTGCGGTGCTTTTTGAAGACTACTAGGGGTCACTACTTAATAACCTGACCATTGTGGACTTGATCTCACCTTCCTCTACTGTATATATGCCTTGTTATGTATTTCTCCTTAGTCTGTACGTGAGGTGTATGGTCCGAGGTGTATATTCTGAAGGTGTATATTATTTTTACGTATGTCGTGTCCGGTTCATAACTTCCCCTGCTGTTTTAAGGGAATTTCGGTGAGATTTAGGGAGAAATGTGTGACGTGATATGATAATGGGTTATAATGTTCCAGTGTTACGGTCAAGACAATGGTGGGGATGATGGTGTAATACTAGGGAGTTGTTACTTTCACTCGCTCACTCACTCACTCACTCGCAATAACCTCTTTATATTTTGATTGGGGAGAAGTGTACCCCCCCCCTCCCTCTCCCCTCCCCTGTAACGAAATTGTTGTTATTTCTTTGTTTTGTTTAACTTAGTCTTCTCTTCTTTCTTTCTCTTCTCTCATTTATTCTTTTATATCTCTTCTCTTTCTTCACTTTCTCTCTGTCTGTCTCTCTATTTCTCTTCTTTCTGTCATCACTTTCCTCTTTTTTCTCACTTCGTCTCTCTTTTCTTTCTTTCTTTTCTCTCATTTTTTCTTCTGTCTCTCTTCTCTTTCTCTCTGTCTGTCTCTCTATATCTTCTTTCTGTCCTCACTTCCCTTTTCTTTTCTCTTTTCACTTCCCTCTCTTCTTTCTCTACTCACTTCTCTCTTCTCACCGTGGTTGGCAAGTATGGTTGAACAGTCAGGTGTCCAGGGGTCTTCATTTATAGAGGTGAAGGTGAGCGCCAGAGCTGGCATCCCGGCCCAGCTTATACTATGCTAATATCGGGTAGCCAGCCTGGCAAGCCACAAAGAACTTGATTATGGACGCCGGCCAGAGACGAGGTGTTTGGTGGTTGGCTGGGCGGCGGCGGTGATGTTCCTAGGTTTGTTGGGGATGTACGTTATGTGGGGTGTATGGTATGTGGGATGTACGTTATGTGGGATGTTCGTTATGTGGGGTGTACGTTATATGGGGTGTATGTTATGTGGGATGTACGTTATGTGGGGTGTTCGTTATGTGGGGTGTATGTTATGTGGGGAGTTCGTTCTGTGGGATGTACGTTATGTGGGGAGTTCGTTCTGTAGGATGTTCATTATGTGGGCTGTTCGTTATGTGGGCTGTTCGTTATGTGGGATGTACGTTATGTGGGGAGTTCGTTCTGTAGGGTGTATGTTATGTGGGGAGTTCGCTCTGTAGGGTGTATATTATGTGGGGAGTTCGTTCTGTAGGGTGTATGTTATGTGGGGAGTTCGTTCTGTAGGGTGTATGTTATGTGGGGAGTTCGTTCTGTAGGGTGTACGTTATGTGGGGAGTTCGTTCTGTAGGGTGTATGTTATGTGGGGAGTTCGTTCTGTAGGGTGTATGTTATGTGGGGAGTTCGTTCTGTAGGGTGTATGTTATGTGGGGTGTTCGTTATTCTGGGTTCATGTTCTATAGGCAGTGGTGTGGAAGCCAAGTACACGACGTGGCCAGATTACACGACCCAATATAATCAAACTACCTAAGCTAATCTAAGCACCCATAAGTCATAGTGACACCCCAGCAGTCATAGTGTCTCACCCACATGACATAGTGTCACCCATAGCAATCACAGTACCAACCAAATCAATCATAGTGACACACACACACACACACACACACAGGGACGTGAGGTTGGTCATCAGGGCTTTTTTTATTTATTTATTTATTTTTATTTTTTTTTTTTTTATTTATTTATTGGGCACACGTTAAGACAGCTAGTGGGATCAGCCCCCAGTTGATCAGGTCGTGACCCCAAGAAGCTAGTTGGCAGTCCTTCGGAATCGCTGACAGATAAAGGCCAGATGAACATGTTTACCGAGTCCAACTTGTGGCGTTAACCTCCGTAGGCGTTCTTAAGCGCACGGTGCGTTGAAGGGAAAAAATATCACCTGAATATAAGGTAAACCCAGCTTAATTGACCTGAAGATTAATCACCCTAACGCTACCTGGGGGATTAGTTTAGGAGAAGCCATTTGGGTGACTAAGTTAGGTTACGTTTAGGTTAAGGTGGTTAGGTTAACTTAGCATTAGGATGGTTAGGTTAGGTTAGTTTTAGGATGGTTAGGTTAGGTTAAGCTAGCGTTATAGTTAGGTTTGGTTAGCATTAGGGTGGTTAGTTTAGGTTAGCGGTATAATTAGGTTACTTTATCATTAAAAAGGTTAATCTTCAAGTAATAATAAACAAGACAGAAGCAGCCAGATGTGGGTCGGGTGATTCTTGGAATAATTATTGTGGGTATGAAGAACCGTGAATGATTATGTATATTTAGACCACAACACTTGGCTCGCATCTTGGTGGCTGGAGGGGGATTCTAAGTGGTGTTCTCGTGGTAGTAGTAGTAGTAGTAGTGGCTGGCGGGGCTTCGAAGTGGTGTTCTCGTAGTAGTAGTAGTGGCTGGCGGGGCTTCGAAGTGGTGTTCTCGTAGTAGTAGTAGTGGCTGGCGGGGCTTCGAAGTGGTGTTCTCGTAGTAGTAGTAGTGGCTGGCGGGGCTTCGAAGTGGTGTTCTCGTGGTGGTAGTAGTAGTAGTGGCTGGCGGGGGTTCTAAGTGGTGTTCTCGTAGTAGTAGTAGTGGCTGGCGGGGATTCTAAGTGGTGTTCTCGTTGTAGTAGTAGTAGAGTAGTAGTGGCTGGCGGGGATTCTAAGTGGTGTTCTCGTTGTAGTAGAAGTGGCTGGCGGGGCTTCGAAGTGGTGTTCTCGAGGTGGTAGCAATTAAATGCAATGTTGTATATCTGGTGACCAAATGTGTTACCTATGTGCCTTTTGACCCGATGTGTAACCTGTGTACCTGGTGTGTACCTCATGTGTAACCTGTGTAATTAGTGATCGTTTATATACCTGGTGAACCTAATGTGTACCTGGTGGCGTGAGGTGTAACCTGTGTACTCAATGACCTGTTATGTACCTGGTGACTCGGTTGTATACCTGGCCGTGGCGTGAGGGCTGTTGTGTGTACCTGGGCTGGCTGGCTGGCTGGCTGGCGGTTACCTTCACCCCGGGCCGTCAGGTATTTAAATACACCTGTCATGAATCAGCTGTTCTCTTTTTTATTTTCCACCTTTAGTTCTGTATATTTCCCTTCAGTATTGTATTTTTTCCCTCGGTGATGTATTTCCCCCCTCAGCATTATATTTCCCCTCTCACTGTTGTATTTTTTCCCTCGGTGATGTATTTTCCCCCCTCAGCATTATATTTCCCCTCTCACTGTTGTATTTGTTCCCTCGGCGATCTATCCACCCGTTTAGCCCCGGTAATTATGGGCCATTAATTTGCCTGTTTATTTTGCGTGGTCGCTGTACATACAAACCAAAATAATTATCTTAATTTGGTGTTAAACAATACGACACAACGGACGAAAGATTTTGACAACCTTACCGAGACAACAGGAGTCACAGTGTGCATTTGGAAATCCTTCGCTCTTATCAGTCAAGTTACCTTTTTGAGAGTGTGTACACGTTAAGTGGCCACCAGGTGATGTGTGTGTATGTGTGTGTTCCCTCCTTGTTCATCACCTGAAGATTACCCCCCCCCCCCAGTTTATTTAACTTTTAAGGTTAACCATCCTAACCTAATCTAATCTAATCCAACTAACCTAAACTAATCTAATCTAGTCTAATTTAACCGTCCAGAGTGTTGTGTGTTTATGTGGGGGGGTCATGTGTGTAGGTGGTGGGGGAGAGGATGTTATGTGGGGGGTCATGTTTAGGTGATGGGGGAGAGGATGTTATGTGGGGGGGTCACGTGTGTAGGTGGTGGGGGAGAGGATGTTATGTGGGGGGTCATGTGTGTAGGTGGTGGGGGAGAGGATGTTATGTGGGGGGTCACGTGTGTAGGTGGTGGGGGAGAGGATGTTATGTGGGGGGGTCATGTGTGTAGGTGGTGGGGGAGAGGATGTTATGTGGGGGGTCATGTGTGTTTAGGCAGAGAGGGGGATGAGTGATGTGTGGAGTTGCAACGCCAGATGTGAGAGGGTGGGTGGGAGGGTGAGTGAGAGGGTGGGTGGGAGGGTGAGTGAGAGGGTGGGTGGGAGGGTGGGTGGGTGGGGGTGGTGGCATTTCCGGCAGAAGACTTGTGACAACCACTGACCCTCTTCTCAACCACCACCCCCCCCTTCCTATGCTAAGCCTACTTCCCACACGTCTCCTAGCTGGTCTCTCACACGTCTCCTAGCTGGCCTCCCACACGTCTCCTAGCTCGTCTTTCCTACGTTTCTTAGCTCACTTCCCACACGTCTCCTAGCTCGCCTCCCACACGTCTCCTAGCTCGCCTCCCACACGTCTCCTAGCTCGCCTCCCACACGTCTCCTAGCTCGCTTCCCACACGTCTCCTAGTTCGCCTCCCCTACGTCTCCTATCTCGCCTCCTTCACGTCTCCTAGCTCACCTCCTTCACGTCTCCTAGCTCACCTCTAACCTCCCCTTCCTTCACTCTTATTTTTTTGTTGTCATGTTATCTCCCTCTCTCTCCGTGGTACCATTTTTTACTCTCTCTCTCTCTCTCTCTCTCTCTCTCTCTCTCTCTCTCTCTCTCTCTCTCTCTCTCTCTCTCTCTGCGTATGCAAATTTATAACCTTTGGCGTAAGTGTTTAGTGTTCGTACGGGTTAAAATAATAAACAGTTTCAACGTCGAGGAAACTTCTAGCTGTCAAATGCCGGAAAAAAATTCGTTGTCTGTGTAGTGTAAAATGTCACTCTATGTGTAAGATTTAAACTGGATGACCCCTTTGTGTGTGTGTGCGCGTGCGTGTGTGTGCGTGCCTCATTATCTGTGTGTGTGTACATCTCTCGTTATCTGTACAGTATATGTGTACGTCACTGTCTGCCCTCATGAGTGCACTGGTGATTTGTCTTCATTCAGTTGTTTATATTGACTTCATTCATGTGTTTGTATTGATTTCATTCATTTGTTTGTATTGACTTCGTTCATTCATTTGTTTATATTGACTTCGTTCATTCATTTGTTTGTATTGATTTCATTCATTTGTTTATATTGACTTCGTTCATTCTTTTATTTGTATTGACTTCACTAATTTGTATTGACTTCATTCATTTGTTTGTATTGACTTCACTTGTTTATATTGACTTCATTCATTTGTTTGTTTTTATTTCATCATTACATCATACATATAGTTATTAGTTAATTTACCCCACTATCATTACCACGTGCCTATTAAAATTAGGTTAGTTTAGGATAGGTTTGGCTAGGTTAGGATAGGTTGGGTTAGGTTAGTCTAGGTTAGGATAGGTTGGGTTAGGTTAGTCTAGGTTAGGATAGGTTGGGTTAGGTTAGTCTAGGTTAGGTTGGGTTAGGTTAGTCTAGGTTGGGTTAGGTGTTACGAGGGCTGTATACGCCATTGTGTGGTGGACGTGTACTGGTTATATATTGCTTCTATAATCCACTGAGCCTGTACCTATAATGGAATAGCTATACAGTACGCTCCTTGTGTCCCAGTGAACCTTTTGGTCTCACTGGGAATGCTAACCTAACACTCAGACTCGAGGATAATCGTAACCTAACACTATTACTTGAAGATAATCGAAACCTAACACTTAATACTCAAAAGACTCGTTAATTAACTCTGGTCTTCCCTCCTCCAGGTGTGCGTGGCGACATCAGCGAAGATGGTCGCTCCATGTGTGCCTACTACAAAAGGGATGAGGCGCCTCGCGAGACGGGGATGACGGTGGCGGATGCTGTGCCAGGCAAGGAGCTCCTGCTGTTCGACGATCAGGGTAACCAAGCCGTCCTGTGTGCCGCCGCTGACTCCTGCTTCTCCTACTGGACCTACCAGCAGACCGACAACGAGACCTCTATCTCGTGGATCACCAGAGGTCAGTCTCGCTGTGTTTGACCCCTAGCTGTAAGGTCACCACGACACATCACACACTGTAAGGTCACCACGACACATCACACACTGTAAGGTCACCACTACACACCAGACATATTTTTGTCTTTGCTATCCGCGGCCATAGTTTTTAAGATAAGAGCTGTGTGTTTATGTAATTGAAGGTGTACTCTGGGGGAAGGTCGGTGCCCCTTGAAATTTGGTTTGGTTAGGTTAGGCACCCCGGATAGTTTAAGATACAGTGAAATGTGGGGGAAGGTAATGTAGTAAAATATTTCAGTTCAAATGCAGTATCAGAAGGGAAAGGAAATTACAGTGAGTATTCCTGTTTTCTATGATTCGTGTAAGATTTTTACAGTGGTTGGAGTAGAGCTGCTGTTGTATCGTTTTGTGGGAGGTCGTGTGGGTAATTCGTGGACGAGGAACCTCAGGTGGCAGAAGGCGTGGGGGCGAGTTTATTGGCATCCTCTTTCTTTCTGTGCAAGGTGAAGCGTAAAGAATTAAGAGTCACCCAACAGGAAAGTGTGGCTGGTGTAACATCTTTGTCTCAAACTGACATAAAGGTCACGATGATGACCAGAGGACTGAGAGGGCCACTGTACTGAGGTGGTGTGAGGGGGATAGTGTGTGTTGTGTGAGAGAGAGCCAGCCGGTCGTGATGAGTGCGTGGGTAGTGTGAGCTTCATGACTAATCGATGATCATGTGTGATGTGTTGGGGATTTTGTCTTGGTTGTCATTACCACCACACCCTTTGCTTGCTCTTCCTTTCTCCCCTTTGCACCCCTTCCTCCCCTCTCCCGCTCTCTCCTCCCCTTCCCCATCTTCCTCACTGTACCCCTTCCTCCCCTCTCTTCCCTGTCTCTCTTCTGCTCTCCCACCTTCCCATCCTCCCCCTTGCCCCTCTATCCTTCCCTCTTATTTTTTTTATATCTGGCGCTCCTGTTCTTTTCGTTTCCTCACTTCTCCTCCTCCTTTTTCCCATTACTCCTTACACCCACCTCTTCCTTCTCTCTTCCTCATTTATTCACCCCTCTTCCTCCTGCTTCCTCATTTTGTTGTGGTCTTCTCCTTCACCCTTCCCACGCCCGTCTCATCTCCTCTCCTTTCCTCCTCTCCTTGTTCCCGGCATGGCGTCAGGTTTATTGACTGATGTAGTGTGCAGGTGTGTCCCATGAGTCAGGTGTAGTGTGCAGGTGTGTCTCATGAGTGAGGTGTAGTGTGCAGGTGTGTTTTATCAACCAGGTGTGTGTTCTATTATTCAGAGGTAGTGTGCAGGTTTGTCTCATGAGTCAGGTGTAGTGTGCAGGTGTGTCCCATCCGCCAGGTGTAGTATGCAAGTGTGTGTCATTAGCAAGTGCATTTTGACGACAACTTCAACACGACTGCCACACAATGACGCATTAATAATTACATACATACATACATACATACATGACATATTCTTGGCCGTAACCCTTTCATTACTGGACGTTAATATTAATCTTTGGATAACCTAACCTAACCTAACCCAACCCTAGACGTTTTATTCAGCACAGAACCACCTAGTACTCAAGGGGTTAATAAACGGCCAAGTGCTCGATATATCCGATTGTGAACAGTAATAGTTGTCAGGTTTGTTGATGGATGTTGTTGTTAGCTCGAGAAAAATCAACGAAAACATTGTGTTGTGTTTATGTAGTGGTGATGCTCTCTCTCTCTCTCTCTCTCTCTCTCTCTCTCTCTCTCTCTCTCTCTCTCTCTCTCTCTCTCTCTCTCTCTCTCTCTCTCTCTCTCTCTCTCTCTCTCATAGTATTGTACCCTGTGTATTTTGGTAGAAACTTTCATAGGTCCTGTGTACACGTGTTTCAGGCTCCTATGTTTAGTATATACTGTGGCCATAGGCTCACTCCTATATATAGAGGCTGGCCATAGACTCTCCCTGAATATAAAACCCCGGAGGCTTCATACTGCACACATATAGATCCCATTTGCGTAGAGGATGTGGCCTTAGGCTCCCACCTTGTACATAATACCAAGAGACTCCTTTTACACAGTGCAAAAGAGGTTCCCTTGTATAGAGGGTGGCCTGAGGCTCCCCTTGTATATACAGCGGGGAGAGGCAAACACGGAGGAGAGGGCGGGCTGGCCAGCTGACAGTGTCCGCTGTTTGGTTCATCAATAGCCGCTGTTATCATTGAATTCAGCATCCGGGTTTACCTAGCAGAGGAGCAAGAGCCGATTACCTTCTTTTATGACGCGGGCTAGTTTGTCTTGTGGCGCTCTGTTGTGGTAGTTGTGGTGCTGTATTGTGGTGCTTGTGTGGTATGTGGTGCTGTGTTGTGGGGGTTGTGGCGCTGTGTTGTGGTGCTTGTGTGGTATGTGGTGCTGTGTTGTGGTAGTTGTGATGGTTTTCGTTATGGTACCCATGGTGGTGGTGTACTGTGATAATGAGCCTTTGTGTGTGTGTGGTAGCTAAGTGTGTGGTGATATGTATTGTGGTATGGTGGAAATGTGTTGGGTGAGATGTGGTGTGATATTACATGATAGTGGGGCTTCTCATCGGTGGAGTGGAGGGGGGGGGGGGGGAGGCAGGGCAAGAAGGAAATGGTTTTAAGGAGGAGGTGAAGAAAGAGTTTGAGGAGGTGGAGAGAATGTGGAGGAGGAGGGGGGTGGAAGAAGAGTTGGAGGTGGATAATGAATTAGAGAAGGAGGAATACAATGGGTGGAGGAAGAGGGAGAAGAGGTGGAGGAGAAAGAAGAGGAGGAGGGGGAAGAAGAGGTAACAAGAGGGAGGGAACATTGAAGGCAGCCCAACAGCACCTCCTTCAGCCTCGCCGGATTTCACGTAACCTGGTGAATGCTGCCATTGTTGTTTACTGCTGGCAGGCTGGTGTGTGTGTGTGTGTGTTTTAAACGTATACATTGCCTGCCTGGATAACGAAATATGTCCTATCCACATCACCCCTTCCCCCCCCCCCCCCACACACACACACACTACCATAACTCTCTCTCTCTCGTGCCATCAATTTGTTTCTGGACACATCCTTCACCACACTTCTTGCATCACGTCAGTCATTATATACCACACACACCACACCCACCTTAGCCACTCTCCTCCGTTTTCTGTACTCCTCTGTTTTCTTTACTCCCGTTTTCTCTATTCTCCTCCAATTTCTTTACTCTCCTCCATTTTTCCGTTTTCTTTATTCTGTTTTCTTTGTTCTCCGTTTTCTATATAAACTTTTCCTTCCTATACTATGACATTTATTTACGTTTCAATTGCACTTATTTTTATTTATTTATTTACCATTTATTCTCCTCTATCTTATCCCACTTATTTTTATTATTATTATTATTTTTGTGGTCACGCGTTCGTTGTCATTCCATTGTCCAGGTATGAAAAATAACCTGGGCTTCCTGGCGAGTTAATTTTTTTTTGTGTGAACTAGATATAAGGGAACGTGTTGGTTACTGCTCCCCACCAGATCTTGTATAGTAAGGTGGTTGTTGTTTTTCTCTCCTTTGTTGGGCTTCTCTCTCTCTGTTTTTGTCTATCTATCCATCTATCTGTCTGTCTATCTATCTATCTATCTATATGTCAATCGTATCTATCTATCTGTCTATTTGTCTCCTTTAGGCGTCCTGAATACTGGACATGTTGACGCCGTGTGTGTGTGTGTGTCATCATCATCTAATTTAGACTTGTGTATACGTCTTTGTTTACTTGTTCATTTTATCATAATTCCAAGGCGAAGCTAGCTCTCTCTCTCTCTCTCTCTCTCTCTCTCTCTCTCTCTCTCTCTCTCTCTCTCTTTCTCTCTTTCTCTCTTTCTCTCTCTCTCTCTCTCTCTCTCTCTATGGTAATGAATAAAGGTCACACCTACTGATGCCTCCTCACTTCTCAAGGTCGCCAGAGAGGATAAGAGACGATGAGACCACTTAGAAGGCTGCCTCTTGGGGGTACTGGCCACTGCATGTGTGTGTGGGGGGAAGGGGGGGTGTGTAGTTTGGTTATGTGTGGGGGGAGGGTAGTAGTGGTTGTTTGTGTGTGGGGTGGTAGTAATTGGTAGTGAGTGTGGTAGTAATTGACTTAGTATGTGGTAATGTCAGCGTTTGTGGTAATATGTGGTAGAGTGACTGTGTGTATGTGTGTGTTAGGTAATATTATAGTGATGACAGTGCGTGTGTGTGGTAGCATGTGGTGGTGACAGTGCGTGTGATAGTGACCATGGTCGTGGTCCTGAGTGGTAATATAATTATGGCCGTGAGTGAGGGAGAGAGGGGGAGGGAGAGAGAGAGGGGGAGGGAGAGGGGGTTGAACTGGTAATAGTGAACGAGTGAATGATGGTAGGGATGAATGTGGTTATGACTGTAACCAGGGTAATGACTGTGGCAGTGATTGTTAATGGTGGTTGTGGTTGTAAGTGTGGCCCCAGCTGCACCAACACGCCCCCAATGGTATGTGTCTGTGTGTGCCTGTGTGTGTGTTTGTGTGAGCCACTTATAGGGCACTAAGAAGCAGGGCTGATCCTCTCGTTATCACACACACACACACTACCGAAGAGACTCACTCATACCTCCTGGGAATGTGTATAATTCACACTGTAAAAATTAGAAGGATTTGTATATCAGCAGCGGGGTAACTTCTCAAGAGCGCCCACAGTCAAAATCAGTATCTTTACGGCTGTTGATCGATGAATTTCACAATGAACACTGTAACTCCCTGCTGTCTCGGTAGGGTTGTCAAAATCCTTCGTCTGTTGTGTCATATTGTCTAACGCATACTTGTGATGGATGACAGGGACAGGTCTCGTGTGCTCATTCAGTGTGTTAAAACGACACAGAACACACGTATAGGTTAGGTTAGGTTAATACACATACTTGACACAGGCTTTCACACACACACACACACACACACTCTCACACACGAATACGTCCGCTCACACTTCAACTCATAAACATACATGGAAAGAATGAGAGAGGTATTAAGAGATTTTGGGAGGAGGAGATGGTGGTGGTATAAGGGAAGCACAAAAGGGAGGGGGTGTCATGGGGGGGAGGAAGGCACAAGGAGGAGATGGTAGGGGGGGAAGCACAAGAAGGAGGAGAAGGGGGTGGTGTGGGGGATGCAGGCACAAGAAGGAGGAGGTGGTAGGGGGGAAGCACAAGGAGGTGGTGGTAGGGGGGGAAGCACAAGGAGGAGGTGGTAGGGGGGGGGGAAGCACAAGGAGGAGGTGGTATAGGAGGGAGGGAGGCACAAGGAGGAGGTGGTATAGGAGGGAGGGGGAGGCGCAAGAAGGAGGTGGTGAGGGGAGTGAGACACAAGAAGGCAGTGTTAGTGGGTCGTCCTTCACACTCCTTGACCTTCTTGTATTTATTACGATAACTCGCCAGGTTTCTTAATGTCGGGCCTGACGACCTGCCTAACTGAGGGCTCTTGAAGTCCTTACTGCTGCTACTCCTCCTTCCCCCTCCCCCCTTCACCTCTTCCTGCTCCCGCTGACCTCTTTCTCCTCCTGCTGCTACTCCTTCCCCCTCACCTCTTCCTCCTCCCGCTTCACCTCTTCTTGCTCCCGCTGACCTCTTTCTCCTCCTGCTGCTACTACTTCCCCCTCACCTCTCCCTCCTCCCGCTTCACCTCTTCTTGCTCCCGCTGACCTCTTTCTCCTCCTGCTGCTACTCCTTTCCCCTCACCTCTTCCTGCTCCCGCTGACCTCCTGCTGCTCTTGCTACTACTCCTCCTCCCTCTCATATGAAGAGGAAAAAGATAGAAATACGGGAAATGTAAAGAATAAAGACAAAACAGATACACTGGTCACATAATTAAGGGTTGGGTGGACAATGGTGGTAGACGTATTAGTGGGTGACATTGAGGTTAGGGAGGCCAGGGGAGAAGGCAGAGGCTGAGAAAAAATGAGTGAAATTGAAATCTGTGGTCCCCGGGTAGATGCAAATTCTGGGACCTGATTGAACACGTCTGGAGAGGGGGGGCCATAGTAAACACGTCTGGAGGGGGGGCACAGTGAACACGCCTGGAGGGTATGCATAATGAATACGTTTGGAGGGGGGCCAAATTGAACACGTCTGGAGGGGGCCATATTGAACACGCTTGGAGGTGGGTCATATTGAACACGTCTGGAGGGGGCCCCATTTTGAACACGTCTCACGTCTGGAGGGGGCCCCATTTTGAACACGTCTCACGTCTGGAGGGGGTGGGCCATGGTCACCAACCCTCAGATAAAAGGATGACCCCCCCCCCCCCCCGCCTCTTTCCCCTTGATACAACGGATCTGTTTTTGCCATCTGTTTGGTAGCCTGTGCAGATGATGCTTGTAAGTGTATTCGTTGTAGGTGTTCAGGTGGTGGTGGTGTGGGTGTACAGGTGGTGGTGTTGTGGGTGTACAGGTGGTGTTGAGGGTGTACAGCTGGCGGGGAGCGAGAGCATAACTCGGGCGCGCCAGTTTGCTTAGTCAAGTAATGATTTATTGACCATAACGTGACTGCCCAGACAGAGGGCTGCCACGGAGGTACGGTGGTGGGCACGGCGCTGTTACGGTGATGGACACGGCGCTGTTACGGTGATGGGCACGGCACTGTTACGGTGATGGGTACAGCGCTGAAACCGTTTATTTAGCCAGAAAAGTTCAGATACCGAGTGGATAATACTGACAATATTAACATGGCTGAGCCAGTTGAGAACGCTGTTACGGTGATGGGCACGGCACTGATACGTTGATGGGCACGGCACTGTTACGGTGATGGGCAAGGCGCTGTTACGGTGATGGGCACGGCACTGTTACGGTGATGGGCACGGCGCTGTTACGGTGGACACGGCACTGTTACGGTGATGGGCACGGCACTGTTACGGTGATGGGCACGGCACTGTTACGGTGATGGGCACGCACCAGAGTAACTATAACGAGTACAGAGGTGACACGGAGATCCAGGTACTTTAGTTTGTTCGAGTCTTACACAGTGAGTGTTTAGGGGTGGTGGAGAGGGGGGGAGAGGAGAGGGGAGGGGTAGAGGAGAGGGGAGTGGGAGTAGAGGAGAGGGGAAGGGGAGAGTATACTGTTGGAGAAAACAAACACCGGGGTGGACCATAAAGCTCCCACTGACCACCACCATCACCGTTCCTCTCTCTCACCACACACACTCACGGCGCCACTACTGGGTTTCCATGGAGCAATCACGGGGTAATGTTTGGGGGCTGGTGCGTGGGGGGGGGGGGGGGTCATATCTCGGGTACTCCCACGAGGCCAAATACTGAGGGCGTAGGGGCTCTCATGGTTTCGAGGCCATGTTGGGACCACTACGGGGCCATCACAGGACCCCACACGGTGCTCGAGGGAGGCGGGTGATCTGCATGCAGGTGGCTCTCATTACGTAGTGGTGGGTAGTCTCTCTCTCTCTCTCTCTCTCTCTCTCTCTCTCTCTCTCTCTCTCTCTCTCTCTCTCTCTCTCTCTCTCTCTCTCTCTCTCTCTCTCTCTCTCTCTCTCTTCCCCTTCCCTTCCAAATTTGTTAAACTAAAACCCCGTCTACCTTCATCCCTTGTCCTCCCTTCTCCGCTCACTCCTTATTTTCTCCCCCTGTCTCATGTCTCTTCCGTTTATCATCCTGTTGCGTTTCTCCCCCCCCCCCCCCCCCCCCCCCTCACTTCCTCTTTCCAAACTGAGGTGGTCATTCTCCTGTGTCTTTTTCACCCTGGACGCTGCCGGGCCTTGGTCGTAAATCCTACTGCCCCTCCCCTCCTCCCCCCTCCGTCTCCTCCTCCTCCTCCCTCCGTCTCCTCCTCCTCTTTTTTCCTCGCCTCTTTCCTCCTCCCCCTCCTCTTTCCTCCTCCCCCTCCTTTCCTTTTCTGGGACTATTCTACCACCCCCATCCTCTACTCCTCACTCCCTTCTACATCACTCCTCTCTACCTCTACTCCCCACTCCCCTCTACTTCTTCCCCTCACCTCTACCCCTCACCCCCACCTCTACCCCTCACCCCCACCTCTCCCCTCACCTCTACCCTTACCTCCACTCCCTACATCTTCCCCTCACACTCCCCACGTCTTCCCCTCCACCTCTCCCCCTCACTCCCCTCTACCTCTCCCCTCACCTCTACCCTTACCTCCACTCCCTACATCTTCCCTTCACACTCCCCACGTCTTCCTCTCCCCCTCACCCACCTCTACCTCTCCCCTCACCTCTACCCTTACCTCCACTCCCTACATCTTCCCCTCACACTCCCCACGTCTTCCCCTCCACCTCTCCCCTCACCTCTACCCTTACCTCTACTCCCTACATCTTCCCCTCACACTCCCCACCTCTTGCCCTCTACCTTCCCCCTCACTCCCCTCCATCTCTACCCTTACCTCCATGGAGACTTTCATTGATTTACGTAACGACACACGAAATATCCTAGTAGGAGTAATCTACAGAAGACCCCACACTAATGTAAGGAATTTTCTTGATAAATTTTCGGAGCTTATCACTATCATAAGTTCAGAGAGGAAAGGTTGCTACATTACAGGAGATTTCAACCTTGATCTATTAAAATCAGAAACCGACACCTCAGTATTAGACCTTCTTTCTTCCTGTCATTCTAAACTCTTCTTCAACACTATAACCAAACCCACTAGAGTAACTGCCACCTCTGCCACTGTGATAGATCATATCTGGACTAACAACACTCCCAACAATCTTGCAAGTGGAATTATTTATAACAATATCTCAGATCACTTCCCAGTTTTTGCCATGTATACAACAGCCACAAGACCTGAAAGGTCTCGTAGAGTCTCAATACAATACAGCGACTACTGCACCGACAACATGCTCCTTTTTTAAAACAACCTAATGAATGCTAACTGAGATCTTGTCTATGCCTCCAACAACCCTAACATGAACAGCTGCAACTTCTCTTGCATCTTCAATGCTTGCATTGATAAATGCTTCCCGCTCAAGAATAAGTCAGTGAAAACTGTATCCATTTCCAAACCCTATATCACAAGCGAAATTAAGATAATGATAAAAGAAAAACACAAACTCCAAAGGAAATTTGCAAAAAGACCCATAACTTTCGGTGATGCTTACCGAAGTATCAGAAATAGAGTAACTCAAGCGGTTAGAAATGCTAGACGTAGCTATTATACGAATAAGCTCCAGTCAGCATCAGGCGACAGTAAGAAAACCTGGAATGTCATAAATTCTATTCAGAACAGGAACACTCAGCCTTCGGCCCCCCACTCAGCTTTTATGATAACTGATTCAGTTGTAACGGAACTCTCCCTTATTGCCAACCACTTCAATGAATATTTTATTGATGTTGGCAAATATCTTGCAGAGAGCATCCCTGATCACCATGAGGAATTTAGAGCCTACCTGCAAAACAGACAGCAAAATGAGCTGTTCTTATCCCCTGTCACAGCAGATGAATTACTGGCCACCATAAAAATGTCCAAAGATGCAGCAGCAGGCGAAGACAATATACCAATGAGCATCATTAAGAAAGTAGCCCACTTATTACTACCAGTTCTCCTACACATTTGTAACTCCTCCTTCACTAGTGGTGTCTTTTCGGATAAACTGAAAATTGCTAAAGTCCACCCGGCATATAAAAAATCTGGGGATAATGGTCTCTTCAAGAATTACCCCCCCCCCCCCCCAGCCTTGAGTCAGATACTGGAGAAGCTAGCATGTAGGAGACTAAATTCCTTCTGCAATGCCAATAACATCTTTACAGACTCCCAACTTGGATTTAGAGCTAGAAGGTCGACTGAGAGTGCTCTGCTATCCTTTACTAATGACATCTTAAATTCCTTTGATGACAGTCAGTTCACAGTCGGTATATTCTTGGACCTCTCTAAAGCCTTTGATACTGTCGACCATACCATCCTCCTTTCAAAGCTTGAACATTATAGCGTTAGGGGCCTGTCCCACAATTGGTTTACCTCATATCTGTCCAACAGGATACAGTATGTCTGCTATAATAATCACCAATCTGACTCCTCGCCATTCTTGTATAGTGTACCCCAAGGCTCCATTCTCGGTCCAGTACTGTTTTTGTTGTACATAACCGACATAGTCCATGCCAGCACACTCATAAAATACAACTTATTTGCAGACGATAGTAATCTCTATGCCATTAACTCAGACCTCCATTCCTTGATGAGAACTATGAACACTGAATTGACTAAAGTCAGGACCTTGGTAATACATGATAAACTGAACTTAAACCTTGAGAAAACCCACTACACGATCTTTCACAGAAGGAAAAACTTACCCCCAGACTTGGACCCCCTGTACCTTGGTAATACAGTCCTCAAGCGCGAACAAAATACTAAATTCCTCGGAGTTATTGTTGATGAGAAACTTAACTGGAGAAACCACATACAAGCCATTCACAGTAAAATCAATAAACAGTGCGGTATCATGTATCACACTCGACAGTCACTCACTCTCACAGCAATGAAAGAAATCTATCATGATCCTGTTTACCAACACCTGATACACTGTCACACACTATAGGGAGGGGGGGGGGGGGGGCTCTGGCTCTTCAAAAACACAATCCCTGGTTACTGCACAAAAGAGAGTTGTACGGACAATGACCTACGTGAAAAAAAAGCAGATCACACAAACGAAAAATTTGCTAAATTGAATTTTTTTTAATATGAAGATATTAACACCTACTGCTGTGCCCTCTTTGTTTACAAATCTATCAATCACATGCTTGACAATAATTATTTCCAGTTCCGGAATAATCAGAGATACAACTTAAGGCACCCAGAGCTACTAAGGCCACCCCCCCATGCGCTCCACTCAGTCCCAGACCTCCATAAAATATCACAGTGTGAAGGTGTGGAACAACTTACCCCCACCCATCCCAGCAAAGACTAAGCTCCCTTCCTTTAAATCACCTCTTAAAAAATATCTTTTGTCTAAGTATTAATATTTCTTGTAACACCTACTGTATTTACAGTACCTGCTTTTATTGTACATCAAGACCGTTTTATCGGAAATTATCATGTAAATAGATAAGTAATTACCATTGCAATAAACATAATTGCAACTAGACAGAATCCTGACAGCTCTGTCCTCTTGTTCAACCTTAATACTGTACAAACACTGTTGTACTGCTCCCCCATTATACTTATGTTTTTCAATTCCACTGTAATTTATGTATATATTTATAATATAAATATAAAAATATAACTAAAAAATAAAAATAGATAAATAAAATAAATAAATATTGAAGTGATAACTGTGGTAACATTAAGAGAAGTTCATATTACCACCATGCTATTGTACTATTCCAGATGATACTAAATGTTACATAATACTTCCTTGAGATAAATGTATAGTATATATCAGGTGCCTAAAAGAGAGGTCAGGTTCTCAACTGGCTCAGCCATGTTAATATTGTTATTATTATCCACTCTGTATCAGTGTTTTTTTGGCTAAATAAACTGTTTCAATTCATTTCACCCCTCGCCTCTACCCCTCACACTCCCCACCTCTATCCCTCACCCCCACATCTGCCGAACACCCCCTACCCAAATCCCCCCCCCCCTCCCCCAGCGCGGCGCCTGTGATGTCGTGAGTGCCAGAGAGCGACACAACGCGGGAGGCCTACACTGTAACCTGATGACTGGGACAGAGAGAGAGAAAATGAAAGGCCTGAGCTGTGTGTGTGTGTGTGTGTGTGTGTGTGTGTTCCCTTGTCATTTCTCCCTTTTTACTTGTTTTATTATTATTATTATTATTATTATTATTATTATTATTATTATTATTATTTATTATCTGGTATTAGAGTGAATATCCCTCGTCTGTTTTGGTGGGTTTTGTTTATGGCATTGAGATTATACCTGTATCGTCAGCAGTGTGAGGTCAGGTGTCGGCGTACACACACACACACGAGTACATTATATTTCATTTAGCCTTGGCGACCTTTGTGTGTGTGTTTTATTTATAATGTAGTTTATTCCTTCACTCCCTCTCAGGTGCACTCACTGGCTCAGCTGTGTCAGTATTGTTATTATTATCGACTCTGTATTTTCTGGCTAAATAAACTGTTTCAATATCAGTATTATTGGTGTTACTCATTACTCCATATAGCTTATTGATCTTCATATTATTATTATGTATACAGGTATTATGTATATTGCCTTTATCTCCACTATCCAGAAGGGAATTAATTGAATTTTTTATCCCTCTTCGGTCCTCAACTTTATTTTATCCAACATTTAAGATTACTCAGTGCCTGTCTGTCTGCCTGTCTCCGTTCAGTTTTTCCCTCGCCTCAGACTTGGTACAAAGCTCAGAGAGGAACGAGACAATAAGGTGCATTGTGGTGTGTTTAGACTACAGAAACAGGTTGTGGACTGGTATTAGATAAAACAATGCCTTAATGACACCGGCCGGGGGGGGGGGGGGGGGGGGTCGGGCGTGTAGGTGACTCGTGTAGTAGAGGTTGACAAGTGAAGCCTCTTTCCCCCTTGTTGGGTGAGAGAAACCCCCCTTCATCTACAGGCGTGTGTGGTAGTGATATCTTATTGTTGTTTACACACGAGCTGGCTAGGTGTACAGTGTGAGGTTTGTTATCATACCTGACGAGGTCCGGCTTATTGTACACACACACACCACACAGGCTGCTATTGTGTTCGGTGAAGTAGGTACAGTGTTTGTGTGTGTGTGTTGTGCAACCCGAGATGATTCTCCCCTCTGCTAAACTTATCCCTGTGTAACACACCTCGGGCTATGAGATAATTATTACTGGTCCCTGCAGCGGCCTTCATCATGTGACGCTCTCTGATACAGGGAGCTGGTCTCTTTTGATGGTGTTACGGTCGCTAGTGTGTGTGTGTTCTTTTTATCAGTGTGTCGGTGGTAGGTGGCGTGGCGACGGTGGTAGATGGCGTGGCGACGGGGGTAGGTGGCGTGGCGACGGTGGTAAGGTGGCGTGGCGACGGTGGTAAGGTGGCGTGGCGACGGTGGTAGATGGCGTGGCGACAGTGGTAAGGTGGATTGGCGACGGTGGTAGGTGGCGTGGCGACGGTGGTAAGGTGGCGTGGCGACGGTGGTAAGGTGGATTGGCGACGGTGGTAGGTGGCGTGGCGACGGTGGTAAGATGGCGTGGCGACGGTGGTAAAATGCCGTGGCGACGGTGGTAGGTGACGTGGTGACGACAACTGACAAGTTTGTGTTCCCATGGCCAGGAGAGAGTGAGTGACCGATCTGGTGGTGGTGGCCGCGGTGTCAATTTATATTTGGCGTTGGTCATTGAGAACGATTTACAGCTGACAAGTAGTGGAGGGAACTACAGTGGCCCTAATGACGAAACCTGACCCCGGCCCTATGGAGGTCAGGGAGAGGTGAGGCGGGGGGGGGGGGGCTCGCACAACGACAGCTTCACCGTTCAACCCCCTGCCACCACTGACCTCCTGATCCCCGGGTGCTGGACAGTGGCGATATTTTAAGTGGGGCGCCTTAGACAGTGGGAACGTTTGCTGGAGTTGGTGGGGCTGAGGAGGTGTGGGTGGTGTGATGTAGAATGGGGCTGCCATTGTTGTGAGGAGGTTGGGTGGGGTTTAGGCGAGGTGGTATTGAGTAAGGGGTTAGGTAGGATAAGGTGGGATGGGGTGAGGTAGAGGTGAGATGGGGTAGGGGTAAAGTTGGGTGAGGTGAGGGTAGGGTGGGGTGCCCTGGCCTCCATCATCCTCCACTCCTGCGCCTCACACAGCTGTGGTCTGCTAGTTACCCTCTCACTGCCCACCAGACCTGGGATTGGCTGATGTATATATATATGTGTATTATCCACTTGTTATTGTAGCCTGGAGGGAGGGAGGGAGGTGTCCAGCCCCCCTCTCTCTTGTGTTGCCGGTGCCTATAGGGGTTCTGTAAGGGTGATAGTCTATTGTTGTTATTATTCATATATTAGTTTTATTATTATTATTGATATTATTAATCTTATTGGTTATTGGTTATTGCGGTAGATCTATTGTAGACATTGATGTACAGTGTTGTGGTTAAAACTAAATGGTAAGTGATTGTCCTGTATTCTGAGGTGTATAATTCACGACTTGGAAATCACTGTACTGGTTATTATTCCGCCTTGTGTGTGTGACGGTCTGGTGGGTTTGTTAACCTAACCTGAGTGAATCTGTACCCCAGCTTATTTTACCTAGAGATTAGCAACCCTGGGGGGGGGGGGGGTGAGGTTACTGTTAATGTTGTTAATCTTTAGGTGAAATAAGCTGGGGTGGAGACTCTTCAGGTGAAATAAGCTGGGGTGGAGACTCTTCAGGTGATCTGGATTTTTTTATTGAAGAATCACTCAAGGAGACGAGAGAAAAAAATGACTAAAAGGTAATGTTATCACACCTAGTAATTGCCTTTTCTTCTGCCATGAGCGCCTCACAGACCTGCCTTTGTGCCTATACATTACACGGGACACAGGGAGGAGGCAATGTTTATCACCTAACTTTTCTATAGACCTTCACGAGAGTTACAGCTGCCTGAGGGAACACAAGTTAACTTTGATCACAACTTTCTCGACATAACTCACAACTAAAATAACAACCTTTGGATAACAACTTTCTCGACATAACATATCACCCAAAATAACAACCTTTGGATAACAACTTTCTCGACATAACATATCACCCAAAATAACAACTCTTTGATTACAACTGCCTTAACACAACCAAAATAACATACTTTCGATAACAACTCTGTCAAGATAACATATAACCCAAAATAACAACCCTTGGATCTTAACTCTTAACAAAACAAATAACTAACCTTCCATGCAGTCATTAAGGTCACCTGGTTAGTGCAGGTGACTTGACCATATTGAGGACGATGGATTAAACCATAAGTCGTTTTAAGGACGATGGTTTAAGCTTTAATCCTCTAGGGGTCAAGCCTTTCTCCTCAAAGGGTTAATGTGGGATTCGGGTAGAGAAAACAAACAGGGAAAAAGGCAAACAATGGAGCACCTTGGCTTTCGTCTTTATGTATGTATGTATGTTTTGGTGCCTTCGTCTTCGGTTTGGTAATTTATTTAGCTCTAGGGCGTCAAGTTACTGTA
This sequence comes from Homarus gammarus, assembly GCA_958450375.1. NCBI lineage: Eukaryota > Metazoa > Arthropoda > Malacostraca > Decapoda > Nephropidae > Homarus > Homarus gammarus. The sequence goes on from CAUDMG010001572.1 coordinate 3,066,838, forward strand.
AATATCCCCAATAACTCGGTAGTCCCCCAGGGCGTTATGCCAAGACCCGGAGTATTTTTTTACCATATACTCCGGGGTCGTAAATTATGTCACTGGTGAATAACTGCCTAGAATTTATCGCTGACATTTTCGACTATAAACCGTAGCACTGATTCATGTTGAGTTGGTGACGTCAGTGTCCTTGGTAGTGGTAGTAGTTATGGTGGTAGTGATAGTGGTGGCGGTGATAGTGGTAATAGTTATAGTAGTGATGGTGGTAGTGGTGACGGTGGTAGTAGTAGTGGTGGTGATGGTGGTAGTGGTGATATGTGGTACTGGTCACATAAACATAATCTGGGTCAGAGAATGAAGGACATCACGTATTTACTTTATCATCTCCATGTTTTTGTTTTTCTTAACTGTGGTGGTGGTGTCGTGTCGGGCTATTCTGGGAGACTCTTAACTACCTCATTTACATAAACTAAATGAGTTAAGAATGGTTGAATGTGTTGTTTTGGGAGAATAATGTTAGATTTGATAATGTGAGGCCGGGGAGAGCTCGTACGTGCCTCAAGTGCCCTCATTTGCATAGACTAAAGATTAAGAATGGCTGAACGGTGTATAACAGGTTGGTAATGTGGCGCCAGGAATAGCAGCCCTGTGTGTGTGTGTGTGTGTTTGTGTGTACGTGTGTGTGTGTGTGCGTGTGTGTGTGTGCGTGTGTGTGTGTGCGTGCGTGCGTGCGTGCGTGCGTGCGTGCGTACTTGGCCCCCACCAACCAGTTAACGTTGATTAAGAGAGACGGATGGTTTATTTCTGCGGCTACTGGATCTCCCACTACCTGGTCAGCCAAGGTCGCCGCCTTAGTACTCTCCCACTGGGATTTCAAGTTACATCCGTGACTGTCATTGGTCGCCGTCCAAAACTCAAGTTATTTATTGGTTGACTTCACAAAAAGAACTCCCAGTGCTCAGGACCTCCCGTGACTGGATCCTTCTCCCCCCCCCCCCCCTCCCTTCTCGCCCTCCCGCTCTCCATCCCCCCTCTCCTTCCCTCCCCTTCCTCACCGCCTGGAACTAGTGGTGTGAGGAGCTGTATTGCCCTGGTCCTCCTCTCTCTAGTCATCAGCACCCATTGTACTTCATCCAGTAATGTTCAGTTGCGGACAATATTCCCCGAACACTTGGCAATACTGTATCTGGCATCTACTGTACTTCTGGGTTATGTATATCATTGGTTTATATATGAGTGTTGCTTTTCATCTCATTATGTCGGAACCACACAATGGAAACAAAAATAACGTTAAAATAAAATAATAAAAATCCCCCTCGCTTAATGATGATTCTCAAGTACTTATAGTACATGTCAGGTACTGCCAAATGTCAAGGGAATTTTGTCGGCAACTGCACACAGTCCTCAGTATACATTGTTAGTGGTTATCTCCCAGCCCCTCCATAATGTCTACTGACCTCAATGGCATAAGATGACAATCTACCCAGATTCTATAATGGCCTCTGCCAGTTGTCGTCTTGATGGACATGATAGGTGAGGCCGTCCAGTGTCGCCAGTGGACTTATTTTTACACAAAATATCATGAGCTACGGGCATCGAACGCTCACCCAGACGCTCAAGCCTGAAAAGGTTCATAGAATAGATGGGAATTTATTAGACAGCAGATAAAAGGATTATTGAAATCTGGAGTTTGTTGGGTGGTGGAGCAGCCAGCCCCCAGAATATTCAAGGTCTCAGAGTATCTGTGCTTAGTGTCGGTGGTACAACCAGTTCCTATGATGCCCAGTGTGAGGGGCGTGGTAGGGAACAGGGCAGCAGGAGTGTGTGTGTGTGTGTGTGTGTGTGTGTGTGTGTGTGTGTGTGTGTGTTGGGGGACACGTCAACAGGAGGGTGTGTGTGTGTGTTGGTGGACACGTCAACAGGAGGGTGTGTGTGTTGGTGGACACGTCAACAGGAGGGTGTGTGTATTGGGGGACACGTCAACAGGAGGGTGTGTGTGTGTTGGTGGACACGTCAACAGGAGGGTGTGTGTGTTGGTGGACACGTCAACAGGAGGGTGTGTGTGTTGGTGGACACGTCAACAGGAGGGTGTGTGTGTGTTGGGGGACACGTCAACAGGAGGGTGTGTGTGTTGGGGGACACGTCAACAGGAGGGTGTGTGTATTGGGGGACACGTCAACAGGAGGGTGTGTGTATGTTGGGGGACACGTCAACAGGAGGGTGTGTGTGTGTTGGTGGACACGTCAACAGGAGGGTGTGTGTGTGTGTGTTGGTGGACACGTCAACAGGAGGGTGTGTGTGTGTTGGGGGACACGTCAACAGGAGGGTGTGTGTGTGTTGGGGGACACGTCAACAGGAGGGTGTGTGTATTGGGGGACACGTCAACAGGAGGGTGTGAAGGGGCACTTGGAGCAGCAGCAGATGGAAGTGTGTTGGAGGACGGGGCAGCAGGAGGAGCTAGCAGAGGCCAGAGCCCCCCTTAGTCGGGTTCCCTGATAGCCAGCAGAAGTAATAATTACTCGGGCGACGGTGCTCTCCCTCCCGCCCCAGGCTGATGTCTCCCCCACCCTAGATTCTCCTGCTGCACGCTACGTGCACCCTCCTGCTGCATATTACGTGCACCCTCCTGCTGCATGCTACGTGCACCCTCCTGCTGCACGCTACGTGCACCCTCCTGCTGCATACTACGTGCACCCTCCTGCTGCATGCTACGTGCACCCTCCTGCTGCACGCTACACCTTGTATAGTTCAGCCTAATTTACAAGTTTAGCGGTATCTGCTAGATTCGTCTTCTTGGCTCGTGTCGTATTTTTCTGCTGAATTTAGACTTGAGACGCTAACCTCGCTAGTTCCCGCTGTGAGAATTATGCAAACACGGATCGCAATGCAAACTACAGCTTTGTAGTGAGCTTTGTCGACGAGACCTACAGTATTATGTAATCCCTGGCTATACAAAACTTTACAGGGTTCAAAAAGGAGGATTTGTTTTGTTTTGTTTTTACATAGTTTCTATGCCGAGGAAGTGACAACAGAAAACGGCATTGAGAGACATTAAGTGAGTCAAGAGTCTTAAGTCCTAGTTTTGGGCAAGATGTTGGGCAAGTAATGTCACGTGACCAGACCTTGACGCAGCAGAAAAAGCTTGGGCCCGAGGAAATGATACGATGGCGACTGACAACATCCCCCCCCCCCCCTTACGATGACGACAAGGACAAAACCATCATCTTCATATCACTTACTCACTCACATCAACTCATACAGGGTGTCTCAGAGAAAAATATATACCCAACACACACTCTCTCTCTCTCTCTCTTATACTGTAAATACTCTGGTGGGGACTAGAGATCGCGTGAATGTTTCTTTTATTATCGTCACTTGTGGAAGGACAATATTAGCGTGACAGACATTCACGATCACTCCATGTAAATCTGTACTGTGGTTTGTATATATTTTTCTGAGACACTCTGTATAACCGACCGTAAATCCGAACTAGAAAAAGCGCGGAGTAATACAGTCATACATCTCATACAGTCATACATCTCATACAGTCATACATCTCATACAGTCATACATCTCATACAGTCATACATCTCATAGTCATACATCTCATACAGTCATACATCTCATACAGTCATACATCTCATACAGTCATACATCTCATACTGTCATACATCTCATACAGTCATACATCTCGTACAGTCATACATCTCGTACAGTCATACATCTCATACAGTCATACATCTCGTACAATACCTCACAGTACTCGGACTACACATTCATATATAATAATTTATACTTGGAATATACTTGAAAATATTATAGTCCCTAAATCAAACTAGGGATATCTTTAAAGATTTATTTCCTAATACTCAACAACAACATTAAAGATGTGCAGTAGAACATTCAGAGAGTTTCAGTAAGAACTTGGTGAACGATGATGAACGCCGTAGACCTGCACTGACTGAGCTAAGGGGAGAGACTACAGACTGCACGGAGCAACGAGAGTAACGTGTTGTTTTTGTTCAGGTTGGGAGGTAACGCACATCCGGGAACTAGTAATATGCAACAGCTGGGCGGTACACGGTGTGGGGTAGGGTAAAGACAGACAGACATACATGAACGTTGGTATGTTGTGGTTTAAATACTTGTTATATTCTGTTTTCAGGGCGACTTTTTTTCTTTTTTAAATTGAGTTATTCAATATGATTTGTTGTTTAGGGTCGTGACAGCCACAGGGAGTAATTACGTTTTCTATGATACCTGAGGGAGAATGAGAACACATGATTGGGAGAAAATATGGTCAGATGTGGCACTATGGTCTGTGCTGGTGGGGTTGCCGGATGTGCGACTATGGTCTGAGCGGGTGGGCTTGCCGGATGTGGGACTGGATCCTGCTACTACCCAAGCCTATATACGGCAACACAGAGCCTCTACCTATAGAATGTAAACAATGCCTTAACGAGAAGATAACAGAGGGATGGGCAGCCAGCAGTGGGCTTCTCTTTGTCTTCAAATTCCCATAATAACGAGTGTTTTTTTTTTCTTCCCTTTCTTCAACCTTATCCTCTGTCACAGTGTCTTCAAGAATCACTGTAACCTCACTCCCCAGTTCAGTGATTTCACCTCCAGAACACTTGTCTTATCCATCACCTGTCACTGCTGGGGTCGTGTTCTTCAATACAGTGACCTCCCCTCCCCTCTCATCATGGAAATATCCTTGGAAGAACTTACGTAAATCCATCCCTTTAATGTCGTCAATTTGTTTGTTTAATTTACGAGATGTGTTGATCACGTATTAAGTAAACGAGGCTCATGTGCAGTATAAGTAGAGGGAGCCAAATACTACTTAAAATCATTCTATTACTTTCCTTATTTTCACCCATTCGTCGAGTTGTTTTGTCTGTCTTTGATGCGTCTTTGTTCCCTCTCCTGCAATGGCGACCCCGGTGTTGTGGATGGCGTGGCGTCATCGTGAAAGTATGTGTTGGTAAACTGTCATTTGTTCTTCCTGGAATCAAAGGGATGAAGTTCTTGGTAAGATGAAATTAAAAATACTTCAGTGCCTTACGTAAAGATAATGGGATTCGTGTCAGCTATTCTGGTGGGATATAGGAAGTTATTTGTGCATTTTGGGATATAATAACTCTGTTCTTCCCTGGGATATGAGGAGAGCTTGTTCTTCCTGGGATAAAAAAAAGAATAATTTCTCCCAGCCATAATGACCCTCAGTTTTCCCTGGGACTAAAAAAAAAAAAAGTTACCCAAGAGTAAAGTGCGTCAGTTCTTCCTGGGATAAGAAGCGTGAGGTAGGGTGTATGAGTGGACGTCATAACGAGAGGTCGGGCACAGGGCCACCACTGTTGTGCCTCCCAGATGTTGGCTCTTGGTGTCACTGTGGCGGCACTATGGCGGCCCACCCATGCCCCGGCCCACTCATGCCTTGCCTACTCATGCCTCCGTCCCACCCATGCTCCGGCCCACCAATGCCCTGGTCCAGTGTTCCCCGGCCCACCCATGCTTCGGCCCACCCATGCACCTGGTCCATTCATGCCCCAGCCCACCCATGCTCTAACAGACCCATGCTCCGACCCACCCATGTTCCGGCCCACCCATTCCTCAGTCCACCTATGGCCCGGCCCACCCATACCCCGGCTCACCTATGCTCCGCCCGGGGTGCTGGTGGTAGAGTGGTGCCGCTCTTGCCTCGCAAGCGAGATGTCACGGGTTCGATTCCCGGGCCGGTGGAAGTTGTTTGGACTTCCTAGCCCCCATTAGTCCCTGTTCACCTAGCAGTGAAGTAGGTACCTGGTGTAAGTCGAAAGTTGCGAATTTGTATTCAGGGACATGTTGTTGGAGCTTCCAATAACTTGATGACATAAACCACTGACTCTTCAGGCTTCTGTGCCCTTGACTCTTCAGGCTTCTACGCCCTTAACTCATGAGACATAAAGGCAAGCATGAACTCAGCATGCTTCCCTGTAGGGCACTGTAAACGCTTCTGCGCTTCACCTTACACAGGGATGTAGGGAGTGCCCAATAAAAAAAAAATATGCTCCGGCCCACCCATGCCCCGGCCCACCCATGCCCCTGCCCACCTATGCTTCGGTTCCACATGCGTTGTCCATCCATGCATTGGCTACCCATGACTGGTCCAACACAGGGAGGGAGGGAGGGAGGGAGAGTGGCAGTATAGCTAGTGAGAGTCCATCACCTGAGGGAGGGAGGGAAGATGTACCTAGTGAGAGGTCAATCACCTGAGGGAGGGAGGGAAGATGTACCTAGTGAGAGGTCAATCACCTGAGGGAGGGGGGGAAGATGTACCTAGTGAGAGGTCAATCACCTGAGGGAGGGAGGGAAGGTGTACCTAGTGAGAGGTCCATCACCTGAGGGAGGGAGGGAAGGTGTACCTAGTGAGAGGTCCATCACCTGAGGGAGGGAAGGTGTACCTGGTGAGAGGTCCATCACCTGAGGGAGGGAAGGTGTACCTGGTGAGAGGTCCATCACCTGAGGGAGGGAGGGAAGGTGTACCTAGTGAGAGGTCCATCACCTGAGGGAGGGAGGGAAGGTGTACCTAGTGAGAGGTCAATCACCTGAGGGAGGGAGGGAAGGTGTACCTAGTGAGAGGTCCATCACCTGAGGGAGGGAGGGAAGATGTACCTAGTGAGAGGTCCATCACCTGAGGGAGGGAAGGTGTACCTGGTGAGAGGTCCATCACCTGATGGAGGGAAGGTGTACCTAGTGAGAGGTCCATCACCTGAGGGAGGGAGGGAAGGTGTACCTAGTGAGAGGTCAATCACCTGAGGGAGGGAGGGAAGGTGTACCTAGTGAGAGGTCCATCACCTGAGGGAGGGAGGGAAGGTGTACCTAGTGAGAGGTCAATCACCTGAGGGAGGGAGGGAAGGTGTACCTAGTGAGAGGTCAATCACCTGAGGGAGGGAAGGTGTACCTAGTGAGAGGTCAATCACCTGAGGGAGGGAAGGTGTACCTGGTGAGAGGTCCATCACCTGAGGGAGGGAAGGTGTACCTGGTGAGAGGTCCATCACCACAGTGTCGTACCCACCACCACTGGAGCGGCTCCTCCACACACACACACCACCTTATGTTGCCTCTTTACCAACTCACTCCCTCCCTTCCTCTCTCCCTCCCTCCCTCCGTCTCTCCCTCATTCTCTGTCTCTCCCTCACTCCCTCCATTTCTCCCTCACTCTCCCTCACTCCCTCCGTCTCTCCCTCACTTTCTCCCTCACTCACCCTCACTCTCTCCCTCAGCTTGGTCTCCCACGATCTTGTTGTCCATCTCAGCCCCTCAGAGGACTGGTTTACAATAGATACTGTAGAAAAGCCTGTAAGTCATATTGAGCTGACCGAGGAACACGCCCCCACAAGGCACAGGAAACAAGGGCTTTAATCCTCTCTCTCTCTCTCTCTCTCTCTCTCTCTCTCTCTCTCTCTCTCGTCAAGGGTTCGATGCCCCGTGCACCATCCTATTTGTTTTAGTGTGCGTGTTGTTTGTTTGTTTGTTTTGGGCGTGTCTGCAGCTGAAAGTGATGGACTGAACGCTAGTCATTCTCCGGAGTCACGTACACAGCGTTGGTGGTGCATTAATTATCATTATTATTATTATTATTATTTATTATTATTATTATTTATTATTATTATTATTATTATTATTATTATTATTTTTATTGTTTTTATACGTGTTTAATCTTATATTAGTTTGAGTTTTTCGGAAGTGTTGAGGTGGGAATTAGTTACTCTAGTCGTGCGTCTCTTGTTTTCGTTAGAGGTGGATGGGAGCCTGAAAAGGGCAGTGTGAATTAATCATTTTCTGACGTATTATTATCCCCTCGCGGCCCTGAGTTGTAGGCAATACTGTACAGTGTTTTATGCCTTCCCTTCACTAACATCTGAGGGACTTTGACAGGATTATGGTAAACAGCGTCAATTTGGAGGCATTTGTACCATCCAGATTTTTGGCCCCTGAGGTTCAGTGACTTACAAACAACTCCACTAATTATAACCAAACAAAACATTATTATTATTTTTTTCCATAATGATATTAAAACTGGATTTAACAATTGTCAAACAGCCATTTTCATTCACTATCGGTACAGTATTTATAACTTTTGGGTGTTGTTTATTTACAGCGCTTTAGGGGATGTGAACGTGTTCCTACTACCTGGCGAAATTCTTTTTGTCCTCCTTCACCTCCGACAGGGGTAGGGCAGGGCAGGGCAGGGCTGGGCTGGGCTGGGGTAGGGCAGGGCAGGGCAGGGCAGGGTAGGGTAAGGTAAGGTAAGGTAAGGTAAGGTAAGGTAGCGTGTACGTCCGGCCATCTTGTCAACACGGTAACTCGAACACACAGGATTGGATTTCGAGGAAGCTTGGCAGGTGGATGTAACCTAACAAAGACTCACTTTATCTTGCTAATAATTATTTTTTCTCCCAAAGTATTTATTGTGAGCTTTGGCCCAGGTTGTTACCATGGCGATGAGGAAACAACACACAAGCGACCATCTTTTATTTTTATATATTTTTTATTTTATTTTATTTTTCAAGGGGAAATATTATGATCACCGAAGCTAGGAAGATGTAAGATTATAATTAAATATTCGGTAACGTTCTTTGATGTTGCTAGGAATAACTGAAACATCTTAAATATGCATATCAGTAACAAGACTGTACACTAGGATGAGTAGCTGACCCTCGCTCTTATCTTTGGCAGTTTTTACACTCTGTGACCTTTGACCTTTTAACTTGTGTTTTTATGTTTGATGAGCTAACTATTATCTGAATTCTGATCGTTCGACAAACACAGGCGGGGTAGTGAATGCCTTACCCACATCTTCCCTCCCTCAACCTTGGGTAAATGGTGGAGAGTGTGCTGTACTGCGGCCCTTCATTTATCTTGTGGCAATTTTTATTTATTTTTTATTTATTTTTTGCATGGATGGAATTTAAGTCTCGTGGCACATGGGGGTACACCAGCGTGCTCAGGTGTTGTGTGGTGATGGGTGATGGCAGTGGTGGTGGTAGCGGTGGTGGTTATAGTGGTGGCGACGTTGAGTGTGTATTGGCAAGGGGGGGGGGAGGGTGATGTTTTTATGATAGATACCAGGCAAACACAACACAAAAAGAAAACACACACACACACACACACACACACACACACAAAACGACACTAGATTTACTGTAATATTCCCGCGGTGTGTGTGTGTGTGTGTGTGTGTGTAAGAAAAACAGCGGTAAAAGGAGAAAAAGAAAAAGAGATATTTATGCCCTCAACATTTGTTTGCTGTTATACCCCACGTGTTTTTCTGGTCTTCTGGGGGAGAGGCATTTACTGTACTACCCGCTTTGTCCTGTATGTTTATCCTCCGTCTGTCCGTCTGTCTCTGTGTCCTTCTGTTCATCTGCCCGTCCATCCGTCTGTTCGTTCGCCAGTGAAGGAATAGAGATGCTAATTTACACCAAGGTTAAGGCCAGCAGGATACTGTATAGCCAACAAGGTCACACACACACACACACACACACACACACACACACACTCACTCACTCTAGGGTCAAAGGTCATTTATTCTTTTTGTTGTGGTGAGTAGAGAGATGCCCGACAGGTGGAGGAAGAAGAAGGTAAGCATTGTGTTCATAAGCTAGGAGGTATACTAGCTGTGTTGAGTGCTGGTGAATGTTGTTTTGTTGATATACGTATATGAGTAAACAACAAAATTAAAGCTATCTTGCCACCCCCAAACAATGGTCGTCACACCGGTTCAGGACAGTATTGTGAGGGCGCTGATCAGGTTTTTGCTCCATGTAACGTGTGTCAACTCGTATATACCGTTCTGTTATTTGTGTTTGGGTCAGTTTAATGAATTTGTCATTTCGGTGCTGAAAAAAAAAGGCTTCAAAATGCAGGTGGAGTCACGCGTCATAGATAAAATAATTAAATGTACTGTGACTCTTCCTCTGGCTTTACGAGATATCAAAACTTGAACCGTGGCTAATCGTGCGGGCAAGTTTGGTCACGTTGTCTTTTACGATGGCCGGGGAAATTGCGATCGTCACGTTGTTTCTTATTCGAGGTTAGGTTTTGTTTGGTTCCGTTTGGTTTTGGTTAGGTTAGGTTAGGTTAGGTTTCTGGAGGACCATTCAATTCTGGGCCATAGCGAGAGATTTGACGAGATTGGTCCGTTCAGTTATTATTATCCTCCCACCTAAAACCTCCCTAACACGTTATATATATAATTTGACTTACAGACCCTCAACTGTTACTCCGAGACACAAGAATACCGTTATGTAAGTAGATCCCCCTGACTGTGTGCATAGGAAAGTAAGAGATACAAGTGTGTGTGTGTAACCTAAGACGTGGAACTGCTAATGGTACATAAAAACTCGTATTGAATTATAATACACGTCTTGGGTAACTGGGGACTTTATTGGTTATCATAGGTACTAGTCAAGAGTCTCTAACCCCCCCCCCCCTCCCATCTCTTCCTCTCACCCACCCACCCCTCACACCTCCCCTTCTCTCCCCTATCCTCCTCTACCCTCACCCTCCGTGGTATATATCCCAGGAATTCTACCACGGTCTTTTATCACCTTTTAGCTTAACTCTTATGGCAGCTCTTAGTGGCTCGCTGAAGTGGTTAGCGTTGAATTTCTTAAAAACTCCCGACGCTGGTGGAAGGTCATCACGGGGCCGGGCGGGGAGGGGGGAGGTGGTGAAGGTGAGAAAGGGTGAAGGAGGAGGAGGAGGAAGGGGGGGGGGGGAACTTGCCTGCCGGATATGCTTTGGCAATAGACACTTAACATCACCCTCTTTAGATCTCCCCGGCCCATAGTGTGATGATGTAGGAGAAAAACAAACCATGATAGGAAAACCCTCCCCTCACCCCCACCCCCCCACCCCCTCACCCCCTCCTTCCCCCCACCCCCTCCCCCCTACCACCCAGATCTTAACCTACATAAGTCAAGATGAGAAATGCGTATGGCTACCGCAGAGAAGTGTGGTACCTCTTGTCTGTGTTACAAGAAAGACCTGCTCTGATCACCTTGCGTCGACTTAAGTGTATACTGCATGGCGCAATTCACGGCATCTGGAGATAAACCAACAGTCTTATGCTGCTGTGTGTTGATTATTATGACGCATCTCTCTCTGTTATTTCGTAATTTCCTGTGGGATATGTCTCATCATTATTTCTCATTAATGTTCAGAAGCATCCAACACTCAAGGCAGTCTGTCAAAGCGTCCAATATGTCCCCTCTTTCGAAGTGTCTAATGTGGCCTAATATGTGTCATCACGTATTGGGACATTCTGCAAGAGTGTCCCGTATGGCTTAGTAATCTCTCTTGGTCACGGACTGCATCAACACAATCCACATTAACAACTTGATTAATGTAGCATTAGGTTTTTTTTTCATGACACTTGCAAGAGGAGTACCTGGGTCTAGTAGGAGGCGGAGGGGGAGGAGGAGGTTACATGAGAGTTAAGGTGTGTTTGGCGATATCATGGTAGTGTGTATTGTGCAGTTCATGAAACATTTTTCTTGTGGAGGTGTAGGAGTGAGGGAGGTAGGCCTTGGGTAGAGGTGGAGGTAGTATCAGCTCCACGTTGCTTGGGACATACAAGGCATCGTCAAGGCCGCTGCCACTCACCCACTACTACGCCGCCCGCCTCCCTGTCTCCATCTCACGCTCACGTGTATGCCTGCCTATACCCGAAGTCTATACCACACCTACTTTGGGCTCATACCCGTATCTCACGTTCACACTTGTGCCCGCACCGACACCATGGTTCTCGCCTCTACCTGGCACACATGGCCGTGGCCACGTGTCATAGTCAGGCTTCAAGCACAAAGTTCCCAGCTCACGATGCCTGTGGCCAAGGCGGCTCTCACGCATGGTGGAATCCACTTGTCATGCCCAAGTCCATGTCTGCGTGCCATGATGATGCCTGGGGCCCACGTCCGTGCCCACGACTACCACCTTGTACATTTCCACTCATACCCACACCCATCTTGTCTCTGTACATCCAAACTTTTTATACTTTCATTATTTGTTGCCATAACTGTAAGTGCCCAAGGTAGGCCAGACAGTGACCGAGCAGTTAGCGGTGTACAGTGACTCTCTACTACACGTTAGTGATCACTATCCTTATCATGGTCGCTGTGTGTGTGTGGTTGCCACCTCTTCTACCTGCCTGGCATAATCAAGTACCTACACCTGTGAAAAATGGCGCGTGTGTGTTCCGTGGTGGAGGTGAGGCGTCCTTCCTCAGCAAACATATGTGCGTATCTCCGTGTGTGTTTTGTGACGTCACTACAAACGTTTAATGCGGTTTTGAAATTATTACTGGAGCGATGGACTAAACTACTGGGTGTGTGTATCAAGATCACGGTGCTTCAGTGAACACTTGTATGATTGACTCTCACTTTATCCATTGCCAAAATGAATAAATTGCTGGCACGGTGTGGTACAAATGTATGAATGAAATGGGATTCCAATAGTTGGTCGTATTGGTAGCGATCAGTAAGACATTTTGGAGACCCGCTGTGACCGGTATCTGCCAAGCCCAGCTCAAGTGCTGTACAGTTTGATACTTGTGGGTAATGCTTGTACTGTACTGCCTAATATAAATGTTGTAGACGTTCAGTGTTGGGAAATATGGCTCCCTTATCTGTCAGGAGTTGTGGGCAGGGGTTGTGGAACTGTGTGGTGGTGATACTGTAGTGCTTGTGGTATGTGTGGTTCTGGATGGTGTGGTATTGATGGTAGGCTTGCTAGTGGTGATGGTTGTAGCCATGGTTAGTTGTGGTGATGGTGGTAGGTGTGGTAGAGACGGTGGTAGGAGTGGTTGTAAGTGTGGAGGAGAAGGTGGTAGGCGCGAAGGAAGTCGTGGTAGGCGCGAAGGAAGTCGTGGTAGGCGCAGTGGAGATGATGGTAGGCGTGGTTGTGGTAGTGTCAGCTTTAAGTCTCTTCAGTCAGCGGCCTGACGGTGGGCCTAGTGCTGCCGGCGACCGTCTCTCTCTCTCTCTCTCTCTCTCTCTCTCTCTCTCTCTCTCTCTCTCTCTCTCTCTCTCTCTCGTGTGTACTCTATTCATGGTTGTTTATAAAAACAAATTATATTGACTTGAGTCTGTGTGTGTATCTATGCATGTTTTGTTTGTGAAAGTCGTGTGCATATATGTGTGTGTGTGTGTGTATGTGCACCTTAACTCTGCATTCGTTTGCGTGTCGCGTATGTGTGTGTGCGTGCGTGTTGTCTGCTGGGGTGCGTGGCGGCGTCTGCGGTGGTATTTATCGATTGTAATATTGCGGAGCGCCTGACTCACAAGACCGAACCAAAAATGATGTGTGTGTGTGTGTGTGTGTTTGCGTTTGCGTGTGTTTGCGTTTGCGTGTTTGCGTGTGCGGGCGGGTGTGGTGTTGAGTGACGTCACAGGGGGTTTCCTGTGAGTCAGTGGCCGGTGGTAGCAGACAGTGTGTGTGTGTGCGCGCGCTTGTGTGCGTGTGTGTAGCGTTTCTTTGCTTCACCTCGCATACTTACTAAGAGGAAATGAGTTACTGTATATTTACTAAGGCCCGTTCTGAGTTTCTCTGTGACATATCGCATTCACCCTTCTCGGTCGGTCCGTTACCACGTACGGGAAGGACTTTTCACGTACACACCCCAAAACACGCACACGCCCAGGCTAATGACCGCCAGATCACAGCAGGAAAGTCGGTCATTGTCATCTATGCTGTTATTGACCGCTGATTTAAGCTGTTATTTGACCTCTGTGTTTACCTCTGTGGTCAGTTTACAGGGTGGGGCAAGCTTTTCTGTGTCTGTCTGTTTAAGTGTTTTATTTATTGCCGAGACGAGAACTTGATACAGTCAGCCAGTCAGTCAGTCAGTCAGTCAGTCAGCCAGTTAGTCAGTCAGTCAGTCAGCCAGTTAGTCAGTCAGTCAGTCAGTCAGGCCATCGTGTGTGTTGGTTAGTGAGGTTTATTGAGTTATATTTTGTTTTAACTACTACTACGCGAAGCTCTCCCAGCCGTGGTTGTCGTGGTTTGATTTACTGCTATGGGCGGTGTTCTTGTTCTTCCTGTGTTCTTATATTTGTTCTTACCTCCCTCCCTTGTTCGTGTTATATCCTGGTTGTGTTAATATTCCTGTCTTCCTTCTCTGGTTCTGTTTTTTCCGGGTTGATTGTGTTCTATTTGTTCCTATTATTGTTCTTCTCTGTTGTTCGTAGTTTTCCTCTCCTTTCTTCCTCTTCTTTCACCCCTCCTTTCTTCCTCTTCTTTCACCTCTCCTTTCTTCCTCTTCTTTCTTCTCGTCTTTCATCCGTCCACTTCTCCTTCATCCAACTCTTCCTCCTCTCATCCTCCCCTCTTTCCTCCCCTCCTCTCCAGTGGCCTGTATTACACACCTACCAGTGACCTGTATGACACACCTACCAGTGACCTGTATGACACACCTGCCAGTGACCTGTATGACACACCTACCAGTGACCTGTATGACACACCTACCGGTGACCTGTATGACACACCTACCGGTGACCTGTATGACACACCTACCAGTGACCTGTATGACACCTACCAGTGACCTGTATGACACACCTACCAGTGACCTGTATGACACACCTACCAGTGACCTGTATGACACACCTACCAGTGACCTGTATGACACACCTGCCAGTGACCTGTATGACACACCTACCAGTGACCTGTATGACACACCTACCGGTGACCTGTATGACACACCTACCGGTGACCTGTATGACACACCTACCGGTGACCTGTATGACACCTACCAGTGACCTGTATGACACCTACCAGTGACCTGTATAATACACCCACCAGTGACCTGAATGACACACCCACCAGTGACCTGTATGACACACCTACCAGTGGCCTGTATGACACACCTACCAGTGACCTGTATGACACCATCCAGTGACCTGTATGACACACCTACCAGTGACCTGTATGACACACCTACCAGTGACCTGTATGACACCTACCAGTGACCTGTATGACACCTGCCAGTGACCTGTATGACACACCTACCAGTGACCTGTATGACACACCTACCAGTGGCCTGTATGACACACCCTACCAGTGACCTGTTTGGCACACCAGTGACCTGTATGACACACCTACCAGTGACCTGTATTACACACCTACCAGTGACCTGTATTACACACCTACCAGTGACCTGTATTACACACCTACCAGTGACCTGTATGACACACCTACCAGTGACCTGTATGACACACCTACCAGTGACCTGTATGACACCTGCCAGTGACCTGTATGACACCTACCAGTGACCTGTATGACACCTACCAGTGACCTGTGTGACCTGTATGACACCTACCAGTGACCTGAATGACACACCCACCAGTGACCTGTATGACACACCTACCAGTGGCCTGTATGACACACCTACCAGTGACCTGTATGACACCATCCAGTGACCTGTATGACACACCTACCAGTGACCTGTATGACACACCTACCAGTGACCTGTATGACACCTACCAGTGACCTGTATGACACCTGCCAGTGACCTGTATGACACACCTACCAGTGACCTGTATGACACACCTACCAGTGGCCTGTATGACACACCCTACCAGTGACCTGTTTGGCACACCAGTGACCTGTATGACACACCTACCAGTGACCTGTATTACACACCTACCAGTGACCTGTATTACACACCTACCAGTGACCTGTATTACACACCTACCAGTGACCTGTATGACACACCTACCAGTGACCTGTATGACACACCTACCAGTGACCTGTATGACACCTGCCAGTGACCTGTATGACACCTACCAGTGACCTGTATGACACCTACCAGTGACCTGTGTGACCTGTATGACACCTACCAGTGACCTGTATGACACACCACTAGTCACCTGTATGACACACCAGTGACCTGTATGACACACCTACCAGTGACCTGTATGACACCTACCAGTGACCTGTATGACAAGAGCCGGACCAGACGAGGGAGGGAGAACGAGACAAGGATCTTTACCAGGAACTCCCCCTCCTCCGTCTTGCCTGCCCCGTTACGTAAGGCGACGACCTTTTTTCCCTTGTTTCCAGACGCTGCAGGAGCTGGGTGACTGATGAATGTGTGCTGGCCGGCTGGTCTGGTCTGGCCTGGCACCACACTCTCTCCTTCCTGTTTAACATTTTGAATTATTTCCCAGTATACATTTTTTATTATACTCAATACTAATAGAAACTTACCTCGTATATTGTGTTGTTGTTGTTGTTGCTTTTTTATAATGTTGCGTGTTTCTTTCTGGTGTTGGTGCCGAACACTTCGAGATATCAGCTTCAAACTCATTCATCAGTTCCCTGGTTCGGGGTGTGGGGGGAGGGGAGGCATTCCTTTAATTATGTCGGCGGCGATGATGATTCAGAGGTCAAGGTGAGAGAGATGGGGGGGGGGGGGGGTGAAGGTTAACGGTGAGGATAATGTATAAATCCGGCCGGAACACTGGGGCTTTAATGAGGCTGTATTATTATTATTTTGGGTCAAGGTTTTTTTTTTATGGGCGTAATTTAGGGATTAGCGCCCCGACTTGTGACAGTAGTGTTAAACAACGTCCGGTGTAACAAACTAACAGGTCAAATTATATCCCTCCCTCTGGTCACTTAAACCCCGGATTATATTATAGTAGCGGGGGTGTATAGCGTTGAGGCTTGTTATTTAGGGGAGGCTCACACACACACTACCCTTTCTGGTGTTCCTCGATCCTGGCTCATACCTCACCTGAAGACGATTCCCTGGACCTGTTCTATTCGCACACCTCACAGTATATGACCAGAAACTCGTGGGTGACAAAATGATCATCCTATGTTGTTAATGCTTGTTGCCTCTACCTCAACATGGCCGATATAGTCTGGCCGAAGAGACTTGTCACTCAACCGCTGACGATGTTTCAAAGTTAAAAAGTTTTGGGTCTCAGGTGTTGGAATAATGTTTGGTAATTGTACAAGCGGCTGTTTTATTTATCACTGAATTTACCTCTGGTACAGTTTGCTCGAGGAAGGTGTGAACGAGTGTAAATTATTCACTCCAGGGAACACACCCAGAATGCCTGAAGGTGCTCCCGCTAGTTGACGTGCTTGGTGGGGTCGGTGAGAGCTGAATATGACCTCTCTAACAATGTATAGCTCAGGGAGGTCGTTGGCTATAATATGTAATGTAAGTAGGCACTCAACGTTAGTCTGGCCGAGGAGATGGTAGGTACCCTTTATGCCGTACTCTTTATGCTGTTTGGTGCCCACAACCCCGAACTGTGCCACACCATGTTATGTCTGGGAGTGCCACCACACCTTGTTATGTCTGGGAGTGCCACCACACCTTGTTATGTCTGGGAGTGCCACCACACCTTGTTATGTCTGGGAGTGCCACAACTGGAAGCACCACACCTGCTGGTCCAAAGTTCTTAAAACACTACAGGGTATGGGAGAACGTACAGTATTTACCTTTTCACATCTCCAAGTAAGGAACAAATGTATTGAGAATTTTAGATGTTGGACAAGTAATCTTAATATTCACACTAAACTGTTTCGAAACTTAGTGAACCTTTGTGTGTGTGTGTGGGGGTGATACTGAGGGTGGGTGGGATGGAGGATCCTGGGTGTGTGTGGGTGGGTGGTACTGAGGGTGGGGTGGGTGGACGATCCTGGGTGTGTGTGGGTGTAGTACTGAGGGTGGGGTGGAGGATCCTGGGTGTGTGTGGGTGTAGTACTGAGGGTGGGGTGGAGGATCCTGGGTGTGTGGGTGGGTGGTACTGAGGGTGGGGTGGTGGAGGATCCTGGGTGTGTGGGTGGGTGGAACTGAGGGTGGGGTGGAGGATCCTGGGTGTGTGTGGGTGTAGTACTGAGGGTGGGGTGGAGGATCCTGGGTGTGTGTGTGTAGTACTGAGGGTGGGGTGGAGGATCCTGGGTGTGTGGGTGTAGTACTGAGGGTGGGGTGGAGGATCCTGGGTGTGTGGGTGTAGTACTGAGGGTGGGGTGGAGGATCCTGGGTGTGTGTGGGTGTAGTACTGAGGGTGGGGTGGAGGATCTTGGGTGTGTGTGGTTGTAGTACTGAGGGTGGGGTGGTGGATCCTGGGTGTGTGGGTGGTACTGAGGGTGGGTGGATTGGAGGATCTTGGGTGCTTGAGTGGCAGGGACAGAGGCGCCATCAGGGGTGTGACAGGTTAGGGTGGCGTTCAGTGGTTATCCTGGAGGTACGACGCTGATGGAGGGAGGGACTCGGTACCACCTCCTCCTCCTCCTAGTCCCTCCCCTCCTCCTAGTCCCTCCCCTCCTCCTAGTCCCCCCTCCTCCTAGTCCTTCCCCTCCTAGTCCTTCCCCTCCTTCTCATAGTCCCTCCCCTCCTCCTAGTCCTTCCCCTCCTCCTAGTCCTTCCCCTCCTAGTCCTTCCCCTCCTCCTCCTAGTCCCTCCCCTCCTCCTAGTCCCTCCCCTCCTCCTAGTCCCTCCCCTCCTCCTAGTCCCTCCCCTCCTCCTAGTCCCTCCCCTCCTCCTAGTCCCTCCCCTCCTCCTAGTCCTTCCCCTCCTCCTAGTCCTTCCCCTCCTCCTAGTCCCTCCCCTCCTCCTAGTCCTTCCCCTCCTCCTAGTCCTTCCCCTCCTCCTCGTCCCTCCCCTCCTCCTAGTCCCTTCCCCTCCTCCTAGTCCTTCCCCTCCTCCTAGTCCTTCCCCTCCTCCTAGTCCTTCCCCTCCTCCTAGTCCCTTCCCTGACTATGGCTGTGTAGTGGATGAAGTAGGGATGAAAACGTTAATAATGTAGTGAATTTTATTATCCGGCCAAGTGAGAGATATTTTTGGTGCTAGGTGATGGTGTGTGGGGAGGGTGACAGGTTTGGAGTGGGGTGGGTGACAGGTTTGGAGGGTGTGGAGTGGGGAAGGTGACAGGTGTGTGGAGTGGGGAGGATGGCAGGTATATTGGGTGAGTGGTGACAGTGTTTGGGGAGAGTGACAGGTGTGTTGGGATTGGGGTGGGGAGGGTGACAGGTGTGTGGTGGCAGTGGTTGGGGAGAATGACAGGTGTGGTGGGTGAGGAAGGTGACTCTCCACACTACACCCTACAGCACATTATATTCTCTCTCTCTCTCGTCAATAAACTAGTGATGTCATTGGTCGTGGTAGTGAATTGCTTTGTCATTGGTTGTGGTAATGAAAGGCATCACGCCATTGGTTGTGGTAGTGAGAGACGTGACGCCATTGGTTATGGCTGACATTGAGAAACATGACGCCATTGGATGTAGTACCGGGTAGGATTCTGATCACTTGCCCTCAGTTAGAGGTAATGGGCACACAAAGGCAAGAGTTATTGTGCTTCTGCTGTCACCACCCTTATGCCCACCCAGTCTGCCCACCCAACTTGTCTCTCTTTCTCACCCAACTTACCCATGCCACCCAACAAGCTCACCACCCAAGCATGTCTGCCACCCTTGTTCAGTTTGCTCTCTTTGCATCAACACCATACACACCCACCACCACTGCTGCAGGTACTCCTTCAAGATGTTTGGGGGTGGTCCCAGAGCCGCTGGTGTTTCCTGGGGCACTTTCCCAGTACAGTACCCAGAGAGCATTACAACGATCAAGTCAGAATCCCTCATCTCTAAGTACATTTCATTTCAAGTAGTAAGCGTATCATTTTAGCAAATCCTTAAAAAGAGCCATTGGTATTTCAGAATGGAATGTATGATGTACAGTACAGTATTTATAAACAAGGAAGCAAGGAATTAATTGAATTATCCATGGTTAAAATGTAGTAAGATTTATTGTACAGAGTAATTTTTAAATAAAAGGTGAAGAGTATGTGCTGTTATAGGTGCACATATTTTGATCAACACTGATGCCTCGTATTATACCAAGAGAGTTGGGTCAGAACTGAGACATCACACCCACTACCATATATACTGTACAGTCTTGTGTTCCCCAGGGGAGGGAGCAGCCAGTCAACTCTTTGTTCGTTCCTCCCGCATTTTGTGTTCTCTCTCTACCTCTTGAACCAGTGAAGAGGTGTTGGTATTGATTTACGCAAGAGTTAATGTCAACAAGACGATGTGTCGCAAACAACTCCCAGCTCCCCGTCTTAAAGGTCAAGGTCGACTTGCAAATTTCAACAATTATTAAATGAAATATGAAAATGTAACATCACTGATGCTTTCTGCCCAAAACTTTCCTTAATCTTTTACATGATTGTGTATTACTAAGTCTCCCCCAAGTAAGGCTGCTGAGGAACACCAGGTTTAAGGCTCTAACTCATAGCTCTTCTTTCTATTTTGATTTACTAGCTATCAATGTCTGGGTCATTACGGCCGTACTATTGATTTCTTTGTCATAGTAGAGTCGACCCTTGGCACCCTCTATTGTTCTTCCGTTGGTCACTTGTCATAGGTCAAGGTCATGAGGTCAGAAGTCGGGACATTGTCAGTCTCATAATTTGTGCATCATCACAGGGATATGTATCATCACCAGACTAAGTGCTGAATACCTCATGCAAGTTGTGTCAAAGGTCAAAGTCACAGGAAGGTCAGAGGTCAACCTATTATGTAAACTCTAGCTGATAACTCTTTCATTAGACATAGTGCACAACACCATGTTTCATATGTGAAGGTCACCACTGAAGGTCAAAACCTTGTCCAGAGCAAAACTTTTGTGTTATATATAGATATTTCGATGACATGTCAGATTACTAATTAATCTACCCTGTATTGTTTATGGTCTTCAAGAAAAAAATGTACAGTACATTTATTTATTTATTTATTTTTTTAAGAAAAGGCTTTGCCCGTCTGACCTCTCTGTCTGTTTGTCATTCATGCACTTCATGTCTGCTCCATAACTTTTGAACCTGAGAAGAAAATATTGTGATAATATATACGCAGTAAGTTTAATACCATCGATGTAATATGTCAGCAGTAACAGCCAGGTCAATGTCAGGATTTACGTGTGCATCCTTTAAGTGTAATCAGGAAGAGTCCAGTGGTTTTACATATAATACCGTAATCTTGTTTTTGTTTATTATACACGTGCTGTATATTGATTGCTTTTAATGTATTACAGTAGGGTATTTTAATTTTGATACAGAGAGAGAAAGGTACAGTATAATATTCTGCAGTTGAATAACATTTGGGTGTGAATATGTAACAAAAATTTTCTCACTCATACAAAATATTCCCCAAGATAGGGAAGAAC
This sequence comes from Homarus gammarus, assembly GCA_958450375.1. Taxonomy (NCBI): domain Eukaryota; kingdom Metazoa; phylum Arthropoda; class Malacostraca; order Decapoda; family Nephropidae; genus Homarus; species Homarus gammarus. The sequence goes on from CAUDMG010001572.1 coordinate 3,088,055, forward strand.
AATATATTTACCATAAAAATATCAGTGATGATGTACTTATTACAATGTTGTTAAGCTCTGTCTATTCTAAAATGCATATATTTCCTTGCAGGATGTTGGCAAACACACTGCAACCGTTCTGCGTGTGTGACAAGCCAGCGACTAGTTCGTGACAGTTATTTCTGCTGCTGCACCGGATATATGTGCAATGAAGAAGTGGCGGTGGAACCAGAGACCAGCCCTGCTCCAATCCTCACACCTCGACCAGGTAATTTTCTCACAAAATTTTCATGTGTTCGTTTTTGTTTTAGTATATTATCATGCACAGTATTGTTATTTGGATTACTGTATACGTATAATGATGAAGAAGAGACCCCACCCAGCTAGTATCATCATATGGTTAAACATACTAAGTTAGCCTAACCTCACCCCCCTAGGTAACATCAGGGTGTCCAAACATAGTCATTACTCTTATTACAATGGCCTTTTTGCCAGCACGCCTTCCTAGGGGGGCTAATCTTCAGTTGATTTGTATTTTTTTATTTCATTGGTATTTTATTGTGTTGTTTTTGTAATTATTTACTACGAGAGGAGCACAGTTATACATCAACCTAAATATTACTTGTTGTGATTCTTGATTCTCTGAGATGGAGCTTCAAGATAACTACAGGATGATGGTCGCATTTTTCATTAGTATTATAGTAAATTGTAGTGGCAGTAATAATGTTGGTTATATTGGGAATATTTATAATAGTATCCATAACTGAGTGTATTACTATAGTTATGAATGATAAATTTACTGATTCTGGTCAGTTTTGATCAAATGTAACATAAGAACATAAGGAGTCTGCAATAGGCCGGTTGGCCTGTGCATGGCAACTCCTGTCGAGAGTTACTTGTAATAGTATATGTACTGCCGAAGCAAGTGTATCTGTGTCTGTTCACACCTGTACTGCTGATAGGTTGGTTTACATGGATACTTTGTTCTGATTGGTTTACATTGGTACAGTACCTGTACCAGTACTTTGCTTCTGACTCCCTGATTGCAGTAACCACCTAACTACAGTGATCTTAATACAGTGATCACCTGACTGCAGTGACCACCTTATTGTAATAACCTCCTTTATTAGGACGTATTGCAGTACCTAAGAAAAAAAAAAGGAGTTTGAAGACTTGATTGTGAATGCTGTAATGCACGTCTTCTTTGCAGCAACAGATGTGACCATAACAGTTGTTGACTCGTACCTACTCATCTGAATTCCCCTCATGATTTTCGTCTTGTAATTTAGGATATTTGCGAGTAAATTTTGGCAGTGTATCAGAAGCCAGTCTAAATACTGTACACGTCTCTTAGTCTTCAGATTTCTTTAAAATGACAGAATATGTACAGTAGTGTGAGGTAATAGAATGATCAGTGGTACTCCGTTACAAGATAAACCTGATGATGGAGAGAAGACGCCCTTGGAGGGAATGCCGATGTACTTGCAGTACTGGGAGTGACTTTTTTTATAAGAGTATTTTATTACATCTGGATGTAGTATTGTTGTGGGCAGACATCCATCTTTATCCATCTCTCTGTCTTTAAACTTTCTGCATTTTCAACTTTGTAAAAGCTATTGGCTTAGTTTAGCTGCAACTTTCTCGAAATGTTCTTTGATTGGTCCACCATTGAAATTGTCTTACCGGTACTGTATATGAATATTTCCCATCACTATTCGATTTTAAGGCTTCACAAGGTTCTTGTTTTCATTTGCTACAACTTCTCAGCACTTCATATGTACACATTCTCCTATTCTGCATTATACTCTCAAGGATAATTTTTCCAAGGTGGGTAGTTATTTACAACCAATTTAAGTGCAGTACAAACGTTTACATTACTGTACCTATTTTAATTTTTGTTCCATGAAACATGAAAAACAAATACTATGCATTAAAATAACACAATATTATATGAAATTATATGAGCTAACTGATTTACACCTCACCAGGGCTGAGGTGGAGGGAGTGAAGGGTCAGCCAGTCAGACTCTTGAGGGTTTATGTCATAGGACAGGTCAGGTGGTATAGGTAACTCCAGGATTAAGTTGGAGACTATGGTTTTCAATTTATTACCAATTATTGCACACTTTTGTCCTCTATTTGGCCTTGTTACTACCACTTGCACTCACTGAGGAGATGAAGCAGAGAGTACAGTACAGTGCTGCACTACTGTCTACAAAAAGAAAACCCATCATAATAAACAGTCACAAGTATATGATGTGTGTGGAATGCTAGTAAGTATATGATGAGGTGCACAGCCTACCCTTAGGATAGCCTTGGTAACCCAGTGGATCAGATAATATCTGTGCTAGTCCATTATATTTTATTGATTTTTTCTGATTTTTGCAGTTATAGTACTGTATACTTGGTAACATTAATGGAGCATGTGGTTTTCTTCTGAATTGGGTTAAGTAACTGGATTAATTTGACAAAAACTTTAGAATACTGTACAGTACTACAGTAATTTTTCCCTAGAAATTATGAATGAGCTAAATAAGATCCATTTTATGCAAATTTCTGGTTTATGATTGGTTTAAGTAAGGAAAGGAGTCTTTATTTGGCTGAAATATATAATGAGGTCTTTTAATTTAAGCATAATAATTAATTATACAATATTTACCCACTTTTATCACAGATGAGGAGGAGGATAAGTCTTTTATGGTGGTGTATGGGGTACTAGCAGTGGCCTTTGTGTTGGTGGTAACGTGCATTACAGTCACAGCTCTACGCTGGAGGAGAACTAAACCACCCTCTCACCCCATGCCAGTTGAAGAGCCGACCACCTCCCCATGTATTGATATGGACTCTATTAAGTTCATGGAAGTCATAGGTACGTTTTTACCTGTTTTATATTTTTTTTTACCCTTGGTTTATATCTTCAAAATAAACTTTTGACTGTGCTGTTGCTCAGATCAGACAGTGCCATGGTATTAATTTATATGTTTCGTTTAGGTCAAGGTCGATTTGGCACAGCCTACCGAGCTGTGGTACAGGGTGAGGAAATAGCAGTGAAACTGTTTCCCCAGCATTACAAATCTTCATATCAAAATGAGAAATATATTTATTCTCTTCCCCTAATGGAACATTCCAACCTTTTGTCATACTTAGGTAAGTATTATACAGTACTGTACCACATTTCTTTATAATTTCCTTGTATTTCCTTTTACAGTAAACCCTCACTAATCAAAACTAATTAGGGGACAGTCACTTTGGAATATTTCATGGCAAATGAGATAAAACCATCTTTTGTCATTTTAAGTACACATTTACAGGCTTTTGTATGTTGCTTACAGTGCCTACTTGTATCTGTTACAATAAAAAAAAATACATTAACATTACCTAGGTTATAACTAAGGGGAAATTATAAACTAACTTATTGACACCCTTGAAAAATAGTGCACTGGCAACTCCATTCAGAGTGGCTTAATGTCATATTGTTTGTACTTATTTTTATGTGTAAACATTTTGTAAGTTTAGTTGACTTTCACTGCACAACACATTAACATTTACCATAGTGAAGAAACAAGGAACACTATTCATAAAGACAAAGACAACATAAATGCAACCCAGTACAGTACAGTGCCTAGAGCAGGCAACTCAGGGAATTACTGTACAGTAGTATACAGTTTCTGAATCCTTATGATTATTAGATGAACTTACCTAAGGTGAAATTAGTAGAGGTTGTTCTAATTTGAATAATTTATGACTTCTGCAGTACTGACCATTTACCACTTATGGTTGTCTGCTTCAATCTTCCCAAATGAAGAGAACTATTTCAGGAAATACATTATTTTCTGAATCCCCATGATCCCTAGATGTGCCTTTTAAAGGTAAAATCAGTCGGGGGTTCCCATATCTTAAATTATTGTAATATTTTACCATTTTTGGTGTCTCTATTTGTTTTTAGTTTTTTGTTCACCTTTTCCTTCAAAATAAAGGCAAACAACTTGGTAAACCACATACTGTACAGTAGTTTTTAAATCTTCATAATTCTTAAATGTGTCTTTCAAAGGTAAAATCTGAGGGGCCTTGTCATATGCATAATTTTTTATCTCTTTGTTACTGGATTTTGGTTCCTTGTATATGTCCATTTAATTGTTCCCAGAGAAGATTCAATAACCCCAGGAAACCACAAATACTAACTGAATCTTTTTGATCCCTAAATGTGGATTAAATATTATTGTCATAGGTAGTGTTGAAGAGTGATATAGATTTTCATCTTTCGGTTTCATAATTTTTTAATGACTGAAGATATATAAATTTTTGAAAATTCATATACTGTACACATACTTATGTATCATCACCAGACAGTGTGCCGAGAACATGAGCCAGGTCTGTACAGTATTTAAAAAAACAGTCACATATAAAGCTGAAGGTCAATTACAGCTTTTTATTCCATGACCGTCAAGGTTGGGGCTGGAATTTTTATGAATGATGAAGCTGAATAGGTTTATTTTTTATCTAAAGTACACCCAAATGTTATATACTGTTTTCATAAACATTTCTCATCAAAATGTAGAGTACAGAAATTTAATTACAGTACAATACAATGCAGTATTAACATTTACACCACAGGATAAAACTACATTGCATATCATGATGTATTCATGAGCTGGGAGGGTAGTGTGAAGATGGCAGCAGCCACAGCACCAAGAACAGTTATATACTGTACCTCCATGTCCAAAGTACTTGTGAGCTTAGATTACTTGTTTGTAGTGTAAATTATATTGTTTGTGACTTCCTTATATGATATTAAGAGGTTCTTAAGTCTTTCATAATTGTTTCAATCCAGATTTATTAATGCTCCATAACCTGTCTCGGGCTTATTAGTGTGTAGTGTGTATTCTTGGCTTGCTTACTTTATTAGTGTTCTGTGCAAAAATATTCTTTATTAATGCACACCTTATTTTTAATCCATTTTTCTTTGCAGGAAATAGAAATGATTTTTTTTTTAAATTCCCCTAATTTTAACATATACCCTGTGGGGTGGCTACCGAAGGTGTGAAGTAGTGTAAATGGTGAAAGAAATAGATAAATTTATACTGTCTGTGTAAGGTACTGTACTGTATATTCATGAACTGTGAATTTGTTTTGTATGTAGATTGAGGACACATGATACAGTATGACTGTATGTCCTCACTTGGATGACTTACATAAAGTGACTGCCTGTGTATAATCAAACCTAAAAAATACAATACAGTTATACTACTCTGTCATTCTCCAATGAAATTTCGTACACTAAGTCATAAGTGTGGGAAATACACGGTTGATACACATTTGATTAGGTGATTCTTTTTTTATGACTTTTGATAAGGAGTCCTGCATAGCCAGTGTAGCAACCTTCTAAAAATTTAGACTATTAGGAAAGATGGTAAAATTTTCAGACTTGGCTGGATGATGTCCATTTGAGCAGATGGTTGTATTTAGAGGACTTTCAGAGTTAATATTTTTTATGATGTCTATAAATGCCAGCACTAAGGGGGGATATGATATCTTCAGATAATTCTTGATGGAAAAGTTCAATATTTTACATTATTGTTCAAATTGTCTAATGAAACACTAATTTCTTTAACGATGATCAGGTGGAGGCGATTGTGATGGACCTGATGGTAACATGTATTATGGATTGGTGCTGTCATATTGCCCCAAAGGTCGTCTTAGCTCCTACTTAGCCGAAAATACTATTAGCTGGTCCACCTTTTGTCAGATTGTTTTGAGTGCCACGAGTGGTCTTGCACATTTACATTCAGATATAAGGAAAGGAGGTAAGCATGATAATGTCTTAATTTGTAAATAATTGCACAGTATAATATATATTCTCTGTGTTTGTGTGGTGTGCACAATCCAATTAAAGCTGAAAGTGCAACATATATATGTTTTTTTACCATACATTTTATTGCTACAACTTAATGAAAATTAGGTGACATATGGTGAAATTTGTTCTGTGTTGCTTAAGATGTTGAAGGGGTGAGCCTCAAAGATAGAATTCTTGTTCCTTTGATTCTGATGGTGAACAGAAGTCCTGTCACTTCTGTTATTACATTTGTTCTTTCTGTGAACTTTTACTGTAATCCAGGCAGGTCATAGCAGTTCTTGACATTTTACAACTTACCTGTATCTTACCAGTAACTTAGTTGGTAATCATTCAAATTCTCAACCCTTGAGTTGTAATTATTGTTTCATAGCCAGACATGGTTCAAAGAATATAATTGCCTCTGGTGTGCATAGACTAAGCAAGCTTTTGATGAGTAGGGATTAATGCCTAATAGTACATTAATAATACAGTATTAGTTTCAAATTTGAAAACTGCATGTCAGTTATAGTCCATGTAAAGCCTTTAAGATATTAAAAACAAAACAAAAAACAAGTCATAACACAAAAATGATTTTAATGGTACTGAAAATGTATAATTTTGATATATGGGATAACCAAATGTACAGACAGAACAAGTAAAGGGCATTAAAGGCAAGGTATATATTGTACTATACCTATATTGACAACTGTATAATCCTTGGCATACTGGTATATGTTTTTGTGTCTCCAGTGCATATGTCAGGAATCATATTGACTTAATTGTTACTCCATTCTTGTGTCCTACCCAAGTTTGTTAATAGGAGTTCACTGAAAGTATCCTGCATAGAATCATGAAATATTTAATGCTTCTCTATTTTCATCGTTATATTTTCTGATTAGTTTTTCAAATTGCTTGGTAAATTTTTGCAGTAGGGAAATAATTCTTTTACATACATATCTGTGAACTAATATTCAATTTAATTGTATTTTGTTTCAGATATCGTCAAACCATGTATTAGCCATAGGGATTTCAACACCCGCAATTTGCTACTCACCGAAAATCTGTTGTGTGTTGTCTCTGACTTGGGCTTTGCTATTCACACACAAGGAGCAAAATATTTCATCAATGGAGAAGAGCAGCATGCTGAGACATCTTCATTGACAGATGTGAGTTCATTGTATGTGGTTATAATATAAATTAAAAATAAACGTCCCTACATCTCGGTTACATCAGAGAGTATACAGCAGCCTTTGAAGCATCAAAAGCTATATACTGTACATTACAGCACTGCACCATAGAACTCATCTTGTGGAAAATTTATCTCTATCTTGAGAATGCTTTCAGCTGGGCTGTAATGGCTTTGTAAAATATTAATTTTACTTTCAGGTTGGAACACTGAGATACATGGCTCCTGAAGTTCTTGAAGGAGCTGTAAACCTTAGAGATTGTGAGGCAGCCCTCAAGCAGATAGACATTTATGCTTTGGGTCTTGTTCTGTGGGAATGTGCAGCACGTTGTCATGATCTTTATCAAGGCCTCCAAACGCCTCCATACATGTTGCCTTTCCAGGCTGAAATTGGTAAGTTTTGACTGTGTTTTGTAAGTGAGAATTACTGCTTAATGCAAAAACTTATTCGGTCTTGTCCTCCTGTATATTGTATCCGGCTGTTACAAATGACAAGCCCTGTAGAAAAAGCAGGCTTTTTTTATCACAAGTCACTTGTTTCTTCCCCTTGTACATAATATGGATCATAAAAGGTCTGATGATTGATTTTGCTAAACCATTTGCTCAGTGTTTAACTCATCATTTAATTACATTGTTACAGGTCTTCACCCATCCTTTGAGCAGGTACAAGTGCTGGTAACCCGCAATAAGGCTCGGCCATTATTCCCATCAGTGTGGAAAGACACTAATCCTGCGATACGCTTACTTAAGGAAACAATTGAAGATTGCTGGGACCATGATGCTGAAGCGCGCCTCTCAGCTATGTGTGTTGAGGGAAGGTTGGCAGAGCTGCCAGTCCTCTGGGACAGATATAAATGTATGATACTTAAGTGTTTTCCAGGAAGACATTTACATTACCATATTTCCCACCATATTAGATGCACGGCCATATTAGATACACCCCTAACTTAGCAAAAATACATAAATAAAAAAAACAATAGTTACCTAAGCTTAGCCTTCTTTACAACTTAAATTACCTTAGATTAACAGCTCCCGTATGGTTTTTTCTCCCAGAGAAGCAATTTATTGTAAGAGTTCAACATTTTTATCCATTTTGTCAGGGTTTATATGAAGTTATCATTGTAAAAACTCAAAGTATCAGACAGGTAATGATAACATGTAACCTTATTTTCTACACCTTCGAACAATCACTGCGGTATGTCTGCAGCTACAGCATTAGCTAAAATATTAATTTTTACATCTAGAGCGATATATCCTCCACCCCTTTATTTATTTATTTTTTTATATATATTGTATTGTTGTTTTTTGTAACAGGTGCTACTGTATGCGTATTTTATATGGCAGGAAATACGGTATTTTGATGAAAGAAAATAAGTTTTTGTATCATTTTAAAGATCATGATATTTTTTATCAATAACTCTAGTTAGGCTTCTGATTGAATGATTTTAGACTTTGCAAAGCAAGTTCTGACATTTTAATATGAATTCATCTTGACTGGTATTTAAAGAAGTCAGTTGTCTTTTGAAGTACAGATATTATAATGTCAGTTCATTAAATATACCTGTACTGTATATTACTTTTTTATCACAACAGCGAGCCTAGGAGTGAATGGTGTGAGTCCTACTATGAACCCGATGTCAAATCTGACAATGAGTCAGAGACAAGGAGAAATGTTCAGTGGCCTGGTAGGAAATGGAGGAAAGGTTATTAGCAATGTTATCACACCGAGAGATAAGGAGTCCAGTGTATCGGAAGCAACTGTAGAGACAACTATCACTGCTTCCCCATCTGAGCCCCCACCAGATATTTGTCTTGGTAAGAATTGTGATTGTTTCATATCTCTGTTATTCCTTAAGCCACAAGATTGATTGGCACTCTCGAACAGAAATGGTTTAATTGGTTGGCCCTCTCCCAAGGCAGTGAACTCTCAAAGGATAATTTAGGCATACATCAGTCTAAGGACAGGCTTTCATTACGTTATATTATGTTTTTTTGTCTTAAGTCATACAGACAATTTGCTTGTTCCTCTCTCTGTACTAATTAATATCTGTTATTTGACTTGTCATTCAGCTTGCATTGTCAGAATGGAACATTGAAATCTTAGTCACTGAGATTTCTGTTATAAAGGTCTTAAGGTGACTTAACATACAAATCACAGAATGATGTGAGTGGCCTGGAAGTGTGGTAGATTGTTCCACCCTCAGGGCAACCATATTAAGGGTTCTTTTCATAATGCTTGTTGTGTGCTGAATAGCTCTAGTCTTAAGCATTGTCAGATTTGCACTAGAATTTTACTTACAGTCTCTCCTCGACGACCAGGTCGTAAGTCGAAAAAGCGAAAAATAATACATAGAAATTCTAAAATGAAATACAGTACAATAAAAGTAATCAATAATGAAAAATGAATAAAATGTTACTGTGAACTTATCTTTAAAATAGTCAGCTGAATGCACCTGGGGCCTCAATAATTTTTAATTAAGCATGTAGACTACATTAATTGAATGAAGCAGAGGAGGAGACAGGGCTGGGTGGGTCATCAAGTTCGCTTTCTTCAGACAGGCTAACATATTTACTTGTTGAAGGTATTGGGTCATCTTTAGGGAGCGAAGAGGCAGTAGTGGTGGGGCATGAGGAGACAGCAGTGGGGGACTTCTTAAAAAATATGTCCAATATCGACTGCACAGTTTGCCTTTTCTTTTCATTGTAAATCTCCCTGTAGCAAGTAAGTGCATCTTGGAGCAGTCTGTCAACTTTTGCGAAAAGCTCAACATTTTGATCCAGTTCTTCAAACATTTGCATCCCCTTATTAATAGTAGCAAATGCCTCTGCCATTTGTTTCACTGAAAACTTTTTGGGGAGTGCAGGTTCTTCTACATTGTCTCTCTCTTCTTCTCTGGAATTTTCTGTGCATCTAGTTCAGTAAGATCCTCATTAATTAGCTCTTCTGCTACACTTTCCACCAACTGCTCAACATCTTCATTATCAATTTTTAACTCTTGCTGTTGACCCATCTGCACTATCTTGTTACTAATCTCAGAAATTGCTTCGTCTTCAAAAAATCCTTTGAAACTGTTTACATATCTTTTTAGTTCCTTTTTCCATATTCCATTCATGCACTGACCTGTAGCTTCATCCTATGCTTCAGCTATGTTCTTTGTACATTGTAAAATGTTGTAGTCATTCCAAAACTCTTGAGTGTTTTCTCACCTTCAGTAGCAGCAATAGCCTTAGCGAAGGTCGTACGTAAATAATCTGCTCTAAAACCAGCAATAGCACCTTGAGCCATGGGTTGGATGATAGAGGTAGTGTTAGGTGGAAGGGTGCAGGTCGCCCAGGTGTAGTGGGTGTCCCGGAGCATTATCTAAAATTAATAAAATCTTGAACGCAACTCCTTGTTGCAGACAATACTCCTTGGCTCGTGGAATGAAACAACTCAGGAACCAATCCTCAAACAGTGGTAGGGTCATCCATGCTTTCTTATTACTGCATTAAAACACTGGCAGTGTGTGCTTGCTGACATTTTTAAAAGCCCTTGGGTTCTCTGAATGATATATCATAAAGGGTTTTACCTTGAAACCAGCTACATTCCCCCCCAACAGAAGTGTGATTCGGTCCTTGAATGCCTTGAATCCCGGCATGGTTTTCGCCTCTTTGTGGATGTATGTCCGTTCTGGCCTGCACTTCCAGAATAATCCAGTTTCATCCACATTAAATATTTGCTCAGGCAAATAATTTCCCTCCACGATGACACGATCTAGCTCCTCTTTAAAAGCTTCGGCAGCACCCACATCAGCAATTGCTGCCTCTCCACTCACCTTTACACTGTGCAAACTGTAACATTTCTTAAACCTTTGGAACCACCCATGACTTGCTGTGAAGTTTTGGTCGCACTTATCTCCTGCCTGCTCTTTCAGGCTTTCGAAAAGGCTTCTTGCCTTAGCCTGTATGGTTAGAAAGCTTAAGGGTACACTCTTTTGCAGCTGATCTTCCAACCACATCACAAGTAATTTTTCCATCTCATGAAGAGGACCTTGTCTTTTTTTTTTTATTATTGTTCCCTTTGTAGGTGCTGATCCTTTCACTACCTCACGAATTCGTTCCTTATCCTTCATAGTTGTTGATATCGTTGAGTGAGAGAAGCCAAGGTTGCGTGAAATGGTTGCTACCATTTTTACATTTTCATATTGCATTATTATTTTCATTTTCATCTCAAAAGTAATTGACTGTCTCCTTTTCTTATCAGCACAATGAGAACTCTCACTTTTACGCTTGCCAGCCATTTTAAAAGGAATTAGAAACAAAAATTTTGTCAGTACACAGCGCGATCACTAACAACGATGGCTAAACACCAACTGAGCGGGCTACGGTGTGGATGCTGTACACCATGAGGCAGCCCAGCCCACACTGTCATATTGGACTGAAACGTTTCGTTACTAGAAAATACGTAATTTGAAAAATATTTTATACGACCACAGCAGCCGTGGTCGTATGTCCGGATTGTAGTAAGTTGAGTATGTCGTAAGTCGAGGAGAGACAGTACTGTATTGCTTTACAGAACAGATTCTGTTTCTCTGTTATATACAGTGAAAGTAAACCTGCCATGAGGTAATCAAGGCTAATCCATGTAAGCCTGGAAAATAGCCATAAAATGGTGAGGATGATGATGACTTGGCAGATTGTACAGTATAACAAGATGCCACCTGGTTACAGGTTTAAAAAAAATCAAGATCAATCCTTCATTTTTATTTCATTATGGAAGTGAATAAATTTACAGCTTTTAGAATAAAAAGTGAGGAAATCCCCCACCCCCTTTTATTTTATGTTTCTCTTTGCTTTTTTCAATACTCAATCTACCAAGATTCACATGACCCGTAGATTAATATCCCAATTTCTAAGACATTATAGCTCTGAGAGGAACTGGAATTTTGCTTGACAAGTATTGTCATAAACTGCATGCTGACTGGGAGTATGTCATATCAAATTGTACCCTACATAAATGCATACATGACTAGTCCTTTGATAATGGGATATTTTTTTATTTCAGGTAAAAATCAATTAATTGGGACTCTGCAGCCTCCTATACCACCCCTCCAGCCACATCAAGGCCGCAACCCATGCATGGAGCGCAACCTGATAAGAGAAGTGCCCCAAGAACTTACTGTTTCGGGCAATATCCTCATAGATCATTTGAAGAGCAATGATATAAATTCTATTAATACTATTAATTCTGTGAATTTGATGGATGCCCTGGATATCCAACATGCTCTAGAGTCTCATGGTTTTACTAATGAACATCTTATGCCTTTGTTGAATGGACACTCTAACACTGCATCAGTTGTGTCACAGCCACGCCCCACTTTGCCTCCTCCAACCTTAGTGCAACCAATACCATATTTGCAGAATGAAGTTCGTTCCATTGATAATCAACCAAAACGACAAAATACAGCTGTACGAGATGGAGAGAACCGTGATAATGGTCACTCAAGTGGCAAGGGTAGTTCATGGCGACGGTGGCGTAATGCTTGGGAAGATCGACTGAAATCAATAATTCCAAGGCGGCGGCACCACACTGGAGAAGATGAGGAGAGACAGGAGATCTTAGTTACCCCCACTAGTAGTAGCTTGTCAGAGCCACCAACGCCACTAACTGCAACACAATCAGTGACAGTCACAGCAGCACATTTACCCATGCAAACTGAGGTGCTTCTTACAAATGGGGGGCCTCATACTGTGATCTCTCCAAACCATACACTAAACACCCAGCATTCATCACTACCAAGTTACATAGCTGAAACTGAAATAGGTATTGCGAAATTGCATCTTCAAAATGGATATGCACCAATTATTAGATCAAGACAAGGATCAAATGACAGTGGACTTAATAAATCAAGTGAGAACAGTGTTAGTTTTGTGGACAGTGATAATTCGTGTGAGAAATTAAAGAGACCTACTACACTTACTCTACCAGACAGGTCACAGCAGGCTCTTGTAAATAAAACCGTAAAGCAGCAGGTAAACCAAGAGGTAACTCAAGACACTGAAAGTACTGATTGTCAAGAAAGTGATCCTGGAGTGGAGATTGAAGAGTCGCCACCACTGAGGAAAGCAAAGCACCGTGTGAAGACTCCTCGAAGACCCATGAATCCTCGTCTCTCACTATATGACGACCGTATTATGGGATGTGATGAAGGTGAAGAAGATGGTCAAGTTGTCAAAGGTGAAGGTCAGTTAGATGAAAGTCTCTCACACTCGCTCCCTATTCACATGGACACCTTGGAGCAACAGCAACCATTCCTCACCAAAAGTGTAGTTGTAACAGCAGCACCCTCACAGCACACTAGTGCAGCTGTCCTTAGGCATTCTAAGGTTGCTAGCACAGTTAGTACTAACAAAGCCAATAGTAGGGGTAGTAGCCAAGGATCACTTGGACAAGAGCTTCCTTATTCTCATACTCAGCCAAATCCCCAAGCAGTTGGTGTCCTGTAAATGTGATATAGGGAAATTAATGAAAGTGCCCCTTTTAAGGTAATCAACCCGCCGCTTGCTTTGTTTTGTTATTTTGAAATGTAAGTTGTCTGATGCATTTCAAAAATTCAGTGATATAAATTCTCACAGGACATAGCCCTGCTGAGTGTGTGTAATTTAATGAAATATTCCAAATCATTATGGATATTGAGTTATGCTGCCAGTAGTGTGGAAGAGACATATTATTATTATTACTAGAGCAAGAGAGCACTGTATGTTAATAACATATATTTCAAGGTTTTGTTTCCTGATTTTCATATTACTTCTCCTTGGTTTTAGTGTATGGAGACATAACCCACACATTTGTTCATATCTTTTGTAGATTTCTTTTCTTCTGTATTTTATGCAAGTAGACCAACTGATTTCCTGTAACCCATAGTAAAGCCACATTGCTTTGAAAGTTGATTTACTAAGCAGCTTTTTTTATATTTAGCACAAGGTTAAAATAACAGGTAGTTGTTACTTCCTTCTGGATTATAAAGATGGTGACTTGTTTTTTCATTCAACATGATGATGAAATGCAGACAGTGGCTACTTTCCTTTTGATTTTTACGTTGGTGATTGTTGAAGAGTATTTTTTTTTCCCCAAAAATAAAGCCTTAAGGGCTAACACATTCTAGTCTCTTATTAAGTAATTACTCCATACACAGTACCTGGTGTGGCTTGACTGGGACCATCCAAGCAGTAATTTTTATAGGTACTCAATATAATGATTAGACAAGTTAAAAAGCAAATAATTCATTGCATTATACTAATGCTCCTAGTTAATGAGGTTCTAGTGAACTTCCACCAGTTTTAGTAAATTAAAGTATTTCATGACAGATCCTATTTATATTTATTATTTATATTAATGTAGAGATTAACCAAGTCCAAGGATAAGATCTTGTTTGTACAGTATGAGAATATCAAGTTGGAATGAGAGACATTTGATTGAAAAATCATTTTAAGATGCAAAAATTGTTCACTGAAGTATTAGTGTAATGTACAGTACAGTCCTCACATGTTGCCGGGGAGGTCCTGAGTCAGGTGACCACCAGGAATTTTGTGGTTTGTAAACTTTTTACTTTTATTGCTGTAATATCCAATTATAGTTTATGATCTGCAGCAGATTTTTATTTCATCATTATTTTGACTCGTATCAAGATTTACAGATTTTAGTTAATGTTTAAAGAATATTTAGAATGTTACAGTTCAATATTAATGAAGCAGAATTATTCTTCATGAAAATGGTGGCACATGTTGCAATAGAATATACTGTACAGTAGATGTACAGTACAGTATTATTTTGTTTTCTTCTTCTTTTGAATTCAAAATTAATCTGAAATTTGATTCATGGTTAAGGTGTGAAAATGCAAATACAGTATACTGTATATCTGTTCCCACCCACAAAGACCAAAATTTAGGGCTGTTAAATAAGCATGTTTATTATTATTATTATTATTCACTTACTGCTTCCTTGTAATTGCATTGATATTTTCATCTTAAGCTTAAATGTAAATACTGTATACAGTTGATGTTTTAATGGACCAATAAAAGTGAGAAAATATAAGATAGAATAATTGGAGTGCATAAATGATGGACAATAACCTCCAATGTCTTTACCACCTTATCAGAAATTTTAGTCTCGACAGTTTTTCCAGTGGTGGTCAGAAGCTGGAAACAGATGTTGTTATGTTAGGCTTTATTGAACTGAGATTGTTTAAGGCAGTTTGTGATTTATTTTGGTTGCTTTGACAGTTCCAAGTATTTTCATAGCCTTTATTTGTATTTTGTAATTCATTGTGTCAAACATTTTCTTCCCATGAGGGTTTTCAGTAATTAGATTTGCTGGAAGGTATTTAGATATGTATTGTGATTTTCTGTATATGTAATCATGAGTTATAACCTGATATATAAATCTATATATTGTTGCTGTATATTTTAAAACTCAGAATATGAAAATGGGAAGAGGTGGTTGTGCCTGCACGCAAGAACTCACACAATATCCCTCTTAATCATCCCTGAGAGCTGACAGACCTCAAGAACTTAAATTTCTCATTCTGAAGACATTTATTGTGAATCAAGTTTGTATAGTACTGTATTTTGCTGAATATAAAAAAATTTCATTAACAACAATGTGGTTTAGTGAGCTTGAACTACAGTCCATAGATTTTAATACGGTGTAAAGATTGGTGGTAAAGCTAGCGGTGAGATATAAAGGATTTGGGCTCTTCCTTCTTTTTTCTCTCATGAATAATCATAGTGATTTTCAGTTATTTCTCGTCCTCATTATTTTCTTCCAATCTGATTGTTAGTTCAACTCTCTGTCTCCATCAGATTCCTCCTTCAAAATCTGAGTTTCTTGAGAAGTCATGTCTCTGGCAAAATGAATTGGGATACTGCAAATGCCTGAGATAAGTTTGCATACACAACTCTTATTACCATTTTTCAGGTTTAACTTGTCAAGTCATATCTTTTGAGCTTAATTTAGACTGCATCTTGTGACTGGATCTGTTTATTACAAGGAAGAAGAAGCTCTTATTGATAGTTGTTTGTGTGTGTGTAAGTAATAAATGTTTGTTCAGCCAAAGCAAGAGACTAATGAAATAGTCATATTTTCAAATATAAGTATGTATGCTTATCAGTTAATTTATTTTATTGAAAGTAAGTCACAGTTACTTATGGTTTCTGTTCCTTCCCTTTCTATAATGTAAAGTGATTCTGTAGGATAACACTTGAAAGTTAACTTTCGGACCAAGGCTTGTGTTCTTGCTGTGGTAGACACAGTATATATATACAGTATACTCAGTGTTTTCAGGTTATATTCCATGTTGAAATAACCTTTTTTCCCCATGTTCCTGTGGCTTGAAGTGGCTGACATCCTTTAATTAGTTTATGCCACTTTGCAACACCACCAATAGTTACTTGCAAAAACTGGATAAAGGAAGAATTATCCATACAGTGCTTTCATTGTACTTACACAGGACCAACCACTCCAAAACACTTTCTTCCTAAACTTCTATCTTTCCAGTGATATAAATTGAGCTGGACTAGTTTATATTAGATTCTTTCGTGTTTACCATCCGTACAGTTTACCTGCCTTATGTGATGCATAAATATAACACCAACCATATGATGTGTATATTACACTACAGTTATCCTCCCTTGCTCGGCTTGTATTTTTTCTATACAGAGTTATGCTGGGTCAAATAGCTGGCTTCCAGTTCTTTTCTTTTGTACAATAAATGTTAATGCATCAAATTGCCTTCCTAGTGTAAGCTTTGTCCCATAATATTGGACAGTGTTATATAGCTTTCCAAGCTACTGTTTATGTTACTTTAAGAGATCAATATGGAGATGCAATTTCTGCGGTGATGATATCACCTCGTGTGCTGCTGTATTGAGTCTTAAGACTTACCTGTTCATGTGATACACTCAAGCTCAGCTTCTATTATGATACTATATTATGAATTGGATGTCAGGTTATGATGCTTAGAAAGAGGATAGACTTCAGGCTTGAAAGTAAATGGTTTCAACTTTATACTGTATATGTCAAAATTTTGTGATACCATTACATCATGAGGGTTATTGAACTATGAAGAGGCCAGATTGTAACCTTCACTGGTAAGATAATTCTTGTCATGGATCGATATTCATAATGTTGAACTGTACCAATATCCTCATAATACAGTAAAATTAAAAGTTGGGATTTATAGGTACGTACAGATATAGCTACCCAGTTCCTAAATTATACTGTGGACATAATTGTGATGTACTGTACAGTATAGCTCCATATTTGTTGCATATATCACTTTCAAACTCTTGTGTGACTGGCAGACTCATAGGAAACATAAACTCTAAAATTATCATTATAATTCAAGAGTCTTTTTAAGACCTTTCTTTGAGGCTGTAATGATTATTTTGCTGTTATAATATTGTAGAATCTGTTGCTCTAATACATTTGGTTTATCAGAAGTGAACTTAACAAGAGATGTTAACTTGTGCAGATGTGAGGCTACATTTCTTAATTATGTTTCACAGATTAATAAAAAGGTGTTGCTAATTGTTTCATGTTGAGCTTGACTGGAGGGCTTTGCTTAGAATTAAAGATGAGATTAATGTGTGTCTTTTGCCTATGTTGTGTTTCCAAATGATGATGTGAGTGAGTGCTTGTAGTGTACAGTCTCTCCTTGACTTACGACGGAGTTCCTTCCCGACGACCAGGTAGTAAGTCGAAAAGGCAAAAATAATACATAGAAATTCTAAAATGGGTGTCTCTTTTTCTTCACAGCACCACAAGAACTCTCACTTTTACGCTTGCCAGCCACTTTAAAGGGAATTATAAACAAAAGTTTTGTCAGTACACAGCGTAATCACTAACGTCGGGACTCGAAAATACGTAATGTGAAAAATATTTTATTCGACCATGGCCGTCGTATGTCCGGATTGTCGTAAGTCGAGGAGAGACAGTATATGTTGATGTTGTTAACCTGCAGGGCTGGCTTGTAAAGTTTTTAACAAAATCCCAACAAATACTGTAATTTCCACATGCAAAAAGTAAGAAAAGCTAATAAAAAAGAATTTGATTTTTTCTACGAGTTATAGAAGTTGAGTACTGTATGAGCTCCTTTTGTGGCTCTGCAGACATCAGCAGTGCTCTCTTTCCCTCCATACATTTTATAGCATATCATACTGAAAATTTCTAACTAATATCCTTTCCATAAAGTTGTCTAAAGTTACTGGCATTAGTAGAACCCAAACTAATTTTTGACAAAGCAGCTGTTTTTTTATTATTATTATTATTATTATTATTTTTGTTTTTGTTTTACTTTTTTTTAACTAATGTCAGTTATTGGGGACCCTGCCAGTTAAACTTTGTTGGACACTGGTCATTTTTATTTTTGTTAAAACTTTCAAATTGGTTGTTATATTAAAATTGGACATGTTAGGCAAGGTTCATAACTTAGTAAAGGTACAATTAATTTATTTTGCAGATCATTGTTGAACTGCAGAATTGTGGCTATGAATACAATACTGTACAAGTTTCTGGAACCAAACTCATAGGATTTTAGGCTACAGTATTTGGCAATTTTCCCATTCAATATAATGTGTAAATCTGTGTGTGTGTGCGTGCGTGCAAAGGTATATCTAATATATGTTCAGAAATCAGCAGTAGTATTGACGTTTGCTATCTTAATTTACTGAGAAAAACTTGCTTCTGCAGAAAAAAGAACCACATCAAAGCTTTCTTATGATTATATCTTTGCACACCTCCTGTTCATTTTTAAAAGCTGTACAGATCAAGATTATAATTTCCACTGCTTTTTATCTAAAGTATATGGAAATTGGGGTTACACTCTGTCATCACTTTAGCTGTGTACATAAGGTGAAAATCATCACAGTTAGTTTATACCCCCAGCCATTTGAGCATGTGATCAACACTGCACTATTGTTTCCTCTAATGTTTTTATTTTGTTACGGATATATTACTTGAATGTTCTGTAACAGTGATATCAATACACGGACTACATTTATGATTTTGTTTTGCTTTTATGCAAGTCATTTAGCAGTTTTTGCCGTATGTTTCACCACTCTTAATCTTAGAATGAAACTATTTTTGTAGAATGCTTCTAGTTTAAAGAAAATTCCACTGTACTGGCAGTAACATCTGTGCACATGCTGTATACAGTAGAGAATACCCTCTTAGAACACTTTGTAATTTGACAGGTGTTGTGGTAGAGTTCAATCCTATACTGTAGTTACTTGACAAAATAGACATCTCCACTCCTTAGATAAATCATGGTTAATAGCAAATATGGCACTACTGCAAATTCTTTTATCACATTGAATTGGTCCTGAATGTCAATGGCATATCCTGTCTTGCTCAGGGTGGCTAATGCAGAAATCAGTTTAATCACTTCTGAGTTAATGCTTGATGTATACTGGCACAAGATTCCCATGCTTCATAAAAGACTTTGTGACCAAATGCCTGGCTGTATTATTAGTATACACAGGGATGAGAACTTTTTGCTATTTACTGTAGTAGATTTCCACAAATTTGTTGATTTGGACCAATTTTGTGATTTGTATAAATCCACTGAGAAAATACAGTTGGTTGTAGAGGATGGGGGCTTTGACAGATCTCACTGGGAGTTTCTTAGACTACATATTGTTTTGGTTGCTTCTCATAAGTTTTTTAAGTTGATGGCTAGCTCATCCCTGCCTATATCTATGTATATTTTGTGATAATTGAGTATTTCACTAACCCATCTTCATCACAGTAATATGGCACCATCTAGATATTAGTAATGCTTATATTTATGAGCTGATCATTTAAACATAATTTGGAAAGCCTTTAGTATTTAGTGTCGCCAAATATCAAGAGACGCATTATGGACACATGTTGTCTGGATGGCCTGCATGTACATACAGCATATGTAATAGTTTATAAATGATATTATAAATAAAAACTACTGCTGACTGAAAGTGTACTTCTGATGACTGATCAGAAGAAAATTTCTTTAGGGAGATGACCCCCACACTTAACACCCTAAATGAGCAATTTGTGCCTCCAGTGTACTCAGGCTGCTCCAGAAATTGTGTGCTCTATTTTTCTTTCTCTCATCCCTGATGCGCATAAAGCATAGGCATTTTAAGTTCGTTAGGAGATGTGTAAAGAATGCGGCCTTACAGAATGGGTGCATGCGACTCAAACAATCTTAAAAAAACATAAGAAGGAGTGTCAGTAAAGCTAACGTGTGGAAAGTTCTTGCCCAAGTTCTCAACATTGAAACACTGTATTATGATTACTGAAACAGGACACATGATGATGATGAGAAAACTTAGAAAAAAGCAGTAGGTATTTCACAAATCTTGCATCATGATAATGTCTCATTTGAAAGATCAGGTGAAACAACATTTTTCAGTTTTTGTAACTACAATCTCTGCTTCCTCCATATTTGAGACACTTTTGTGACTTTACCTCTGTTTTTACTAGAATCATTCATTTTTATTCTTGTCTAATTCAGTGGATTTCATAACTGCCTTTTCTTTTTGTGGGCTGATGGTGGGACTTCAGTGTAGCTTTTATCTTTTTTGTTAATGGTGAAATAGATTGCACTGAATTACCTTCTGTAGCCAAAGAGTATCTTTTTTAATTGTTGAATACCTTCAGTTAATAGACTGACTAAATATCTCTTGGAATTTAAAGGAACTTCTCCAACTGATATTATGGTAATTTTACCTGGCATCCATTGATTGTTTTCATGATTTACAGAAGAAAAAAATGTATGTTTAATAAAAACCTGCATTTTAGATATTTTAAAATGTTTGTTACATTGTGTTATATTAATGATATTTTACCATACTTATTTTTGTAATTATAGTTTATATATACTGGCTGTTCTGTGAACCAGTTTTAAGTCATACAACTTCCTTTGTAATTAAAAGGAGAATGTATAGATTTATCTTTTACTGTAATTTAGACATACGTTTAAGAAATCAATATTCATATTTTGTATTATCAGTCCCATTTGACTTTTTCTTTTTCGCATCAGGAGTAATATGGAGCATAACTATGTGGTCACTAAAATTTAGATGTCTTGTGGTACACGGAGCTCTTAGTCGTGTATGAATGTGATATCCTGACTCTTGGTTACCATGTGTGGCATCCTGAATCTGGTCCCATATTTTGTGTTCTTCATACTTTAGACCCCAAATTGTTCAGTACCTTACCATTTAACAGTTATGTATTATTTAGCACCATGTGTTCTTGGTCCTTGATAGGGGGATCCCTGGCTGTGTCCATAATTGTAAAGTTAGTGTGAGACTTAATAGGTCAGAATTCTAATATAACTCTGAGAATAGTAATAATAAAAATCAGTGTCAGTCGAAAAATATACAGTAATGATATAAACAATTAAGCGTCCAAAAAATTTCTCGGGTAGTATATTAGAATTATTGTCCCAGAGATTTCAGTGGTGCCGACTATATGTATAACATTTTGTACACTGAGGCTCACATGAAAACTTTATGCAAAGGTGTGTGTTGGCTGCGTGGGAGAACAGTAGGAAGTCACATGTATCAAGGTTGAAGTGAATTTACCAATGGGTAAGGAAGTCAACCATAAAGTATTGTACATGTGTGCTCTTTAGATTATCTTCCTTCACCACTGTGTGCTGAAGGTGTCAGGGCTGTGATGGTTTGTTGACCTGCAGACTTGTTGACAGTTTATGTTTCCATGTCCATTATCCTCATAGATCTAATGTAGGAAAGCCTCATATTACACTCTTGCTCCACTCTGACACCTTGTGATTATTACTCAGAACACTCTCGTCAGCACGTGTGGATGAGTTTGCACCAATTTGCTAGATGAAATGTAGAGGTAAAGCAGGAGGCAGGGAAAGCTGTGTATCATAGTGAGCACATAATAGCTTTATATGTATTATTATTATTATTATTATTAGAATGATTATAACTTTGTTTTTAAACTACATTGATGTAGTCGCATCAAAGCTTAGGATTTTATTCAATAAGGGTGAAGTCTAATTTATTGTTTAGCAATTTTTATATCGCTTATTGCATATCTCAACTGCATTCTCATCCACATCTGTGTCAGTCTCAAGATAAAATTGATCTTGATCATGATTTTCAAGGGTTAGGCAGCTCAGTTACGGGAACAAGGGAGCTAGCACCTTCCTGAACAAATGGTCTGCCAGTTGTACTATTTTCTGGGTTTTGGCCTCATGATAATCTATAGATACTATTTAATATATCATATGTAGCATGTTACACTGACATAGATCGTCAGTGCTGATTTGTTGTACACTATGACAATTTGTGTACTGTACTGTATTTGGAAGACAATATGGTGTAGGCAACAAGAGGCGAGACTTGGCAATTAGAATACTGTTTATCATGTTGGTGGAGCGAGGCATAAATCACTGCCTTGGAGTGAGTTTACGTTATTATGCACAACTCAAGCTTAAAATGAATATGGTTGACATAATCTTCCACTGATATTCTCCTCAGTTTCAGAACTATTGGTCTTGTTGCTAATTTCCAGCCTTTGTAAAAGAAACGTAAATAAATAAGAAGGTACATACAATGTTTATTATTTACTTGATAATTGTATTTTAATACACGACACTGTATACAATACAATTAGTCAATGCCATCCATGGGGGTTATGTTTTACAATTATCCTGTGGTTGGTATGGGCTGCTTCTAATGGGTATGTAAGGAAATGGGGTTTAAAATAAGTACAGGTGCTCCTCTACTTACGAATGAGTTACATTCCTGAGGCTTGTTCGTAAGTCCAACTTTACTCTTGTAGATACCAAGCATATTGTAAGAAATATAGCCTTAAAACCTGGCTCACTCTACTCCTCTTAGGTAGTGTTTGTTCTATCTGGAATTATCTTCAAAATAATCCACATTAAATACCTGTTCTGGCAGGTAACCCCCCTCAGTGATGATGTTTGTATCTCTGAAAGTTTGTAAGTTGAACGTTCTTAAGTAAAGGAGCACCTGTAAAGGTTGTATGCTGTATTTAAAAAGATATACAAGTATACTGCATCATACTGTATAGAAATACTGGACAATACTATACACTTAGCAAGGTACTGTATTAAGAAAAATTTAAAAAAGCAGTGTAACGAAACATTCCTCCCAGTCACCGTGACTGGCCTCAACACGCTCCCTAGCAACATTGCTTCCCTCAGCAATGTAAATACTGTATGTACATGAAATTTTTATAAGTTGTAAGGTTTTCATACGTACAGGTATGTGTACTTATGAACAATATATTTTCAATGTTTTTGTTTTTTGACATGGAATCATATGTATAGGGGGACATAAAAACATGGGCCTATCAGAGTAGGTTTGTATCTGCTTTATGCAGTATGTTTGGCAGTTGCCTGCACTTCTCAGTTAACCCAAAGCATGCCTACTCATAACTGTAGCACTTGTCGTTTTGTTTTTCTCCAGTTTCTCCATTAAAATTTTTTTTGTTAGATATTTATTATCATACTTTTATTTAGGCTTATCTTATAATAAAAACAAAATATAAAAAATGGCATCCCCATTGCGAAAGGGTGATCAGAGTGGCTGCTCCCAGAACATAGGGGTGTGGCCACCTCTCCACACTCCACTCATGAACGTGTTAAATTATTAATGAATATTGCCCGGACAGGAGAAAGCTATTGTATATTGCAGATAATATTTACCTGATAGCCACCTCAATTAGAGGTGGACATGGTGAAGGATGGGGGCCAATGGTATGTGTAGGATCCTTCTGTTCTTGATACTGCAGTCTTGTCCACGGGTATTTTGAAGCCCAATACTTTTCTCGCTTCCGCAGTTTGTGCTGGAGGACTTCATTGACCATCCTCTGTGTGGAACAGTATTTCCATATAATTTTCCTGCATGACACTTGGCAAGCTTTGTCCTCTAATATTGGTGGAGTGTGATATCATGAAAACTCGGCCTTGGTTTACATTTTTCATCTCTTTCAAGAAGTGGTTCCCGACCATTATTGCATGTTAATGTATTGGAATTGTGCATGGAGAACAACGTCCACCAGATGAATTATATGGTAAGTAAAGAAATTTTTATCCATATTCTGTTATTCTGCATACTTTTCTATAATTTCATAAAGTTGAATTTTTTTGTAAGAATTGAAAAAACCTGTTTTTTGACACATACTCAGATCACCTAATTCTTCCATGGCTTCAATTTAAAGGTTAAAGGTTATTTAAGCAGGTGTATAGTACTCTAGTAGGTGAAATACCAAATGGCTCCTTTAGGTAGAATTTGCATGTTAGCTTTAATACCTGCATATAGATTGCCATGCTCTGGTTGTGGCTAAGCTTCAGCAAAGGAAACTATTGTTTATTGATAAAATGATGCAGTTGCAGGTTTCACAGAAGTCATTCATATACCTTTTCCTAGAAGTGTTCATCCTTTAGTTGAAGATCTCCTGTACATTAGCTACCAAGCTTGTTGTTAGAGAATAACATAAGATGTACCTCAATAACAAATAGAGAGAAAGTTTTAAGACAAATATTAATAGTTTTGAAAAGGTCCAAATTTTTGAACACATGAAATAGTACAAAATTACAGTGGCCCACTTAGATACTCCTCACATGAGCTTGTTCATGTCTAAGTTTTCCAGAGTTGCTTTGTTTCCTTCATCTGTTAAGAGGTGCAGGTAACAGTCCCTTAAAGCTTGGCAATGGGTCCCTAGGGGATGTTTGGTGGTGAAATGGAACCCTCATATTGTTTCTCAAAAGAGTTATGACTTGGTAAAACAAACAACTGATGACACGAATCCTGACAGAGACTATTTGATTGATATCATCATAAATATGTGAACTAAATGCACTCATGCATCAAGAATAAACATGGGGGAGGCGGTAATGGTAATGGAAAAGGTGGAAGAGTTTATGATGGAGGAATTAGGGATGGAGGTGGTGATTTAGGAGGTGAAGGAGGTATTGATGGAGGACCTCCAACATTGAGAATTCTCGGCAGTTTTATGTACTAACACCAAAGAGACATCTGATAATCCTTTGACAATTTACCTTAATAATAATCGTATTAATAACAACAACACTAATAATAATATCTGTTCAATAAATTCATCATATAAGTTTACAATTGTTTTGGCATGTACGGTACTATACAGTCAAAGACAAAAGTCGTGTCCTCGTTCTGTCCGATGATAACCTACATTTAACGAACCATATGGAAAGTCACGCCATAACTATATCCTAGCAGTTGGCTGGCCTGAATCCAACTGTTACAATGATATGAGGAAGCACCCCTTAAATGGTTCGCCATTCACGAGATGTTTTCACCAATTTTGTGGACACGAATTTTGTCTGACTACATAGACAGTGCACTGAATGCAGGTATATTGTACATTGTAATTCAGCAGGTGTATTGACACCACAGGTATATGGTGTATACATAGACCATACAGATACAGTATACAATTTCCAATGTACCTAGACAGTGCAAGTATACAAAAATAGGAAATTCGTCCAAGGATAGCCAACAAATTTATCAAATGCTCATTTCCTGTAGGATCCTTTGCTTGGGTTTGGTTACTGGTCATGAATAGTATATCTATAGGAATCAGAGTGAACATTTGTTAATAAATATAACAAGCATTGCATAAATTCTTTCTAAATTAACCCCCCCAAATTGGGGCAAAGGACTAATGCAAGAAAATTCAGACTAATGGCTGCCCAGGAAACTATCAATGGAGAATGAACCTGGATAGGTTTTTTACAAAACTGAAAATGAAGAATGAATCGGTTCCTCCATAGTTAGAAATTTCTGATGAAAAGTGGGGTCCAGACCCCCAGGAACCCCCCCCCCCCCCCCCCCGGATCTGCCCCTGCAAAGGAGTGCTAGTTTCAAGACTAGCGAAGTACAGGATCTTAAAGCTACATCTTGTGCTTGTGAAGTAGGATCTCAACTATTGTTCATATGGCAATTGTCTCTTTATTATATTTCTATAACCTTTTTGGGTGTACAGTATTTCTTATTTATTTAATTTTCCTTTTATTCTCAGATTTACTCAGTTATATTCTATTCTGTGAGTTAACCTGGGAGAACCAACTCCTTGCCTATTATTACACATCCTTATATTTACTATACATGTACAATAATTACATTTTAGTGCTGCCACCACCCAGGCTTTTTTTCAGAATATAACTTCTACAATTAACCTTTCAATTAAATTGGTAGCGTAGCAGATACGAGAGGTTAGGCGCGTGAGTAATCCAGTATTTTTAGGGATCCCAATTGTTAGAATGAAGGAACGGTGATATACACATTCTATTGAATCAACATTTCTTCAAATCAAATTTGAATACTATGAGACTTTGAACCTTCTCTCACAACAAGAAAACTTAGGTTCAATGACTGATTACTACACTTTACTGTAACATTTACACGAAATAGAACTGACCACTAAGTCTTACTTTATAAACAGTAAAAATAGATCTTCACTTGTCATTTACATCATTCAACAATTATACCTCCTTAGGGTGACAATAATGATGGTTACTCTACACACATGTCAATAGCACAGAATGATGGTATTATTAGAGGCTTGTCCTCCTGCTTTTGTCCCAGCCTCCTCAAACATCCTGAGGGAGGGATGGCATATTCAGAACCTCTGTACAAATATTCTCAAACTGCAACTTATCGTGTGTTTTCCTACTCTCGGCTTCCTCAACTGGCTCTCAAGGACTCCATAGACTATTATGGAGTCCCCCAAGGTTCCATTCTCGGTCCAGTACTGTTTTTGTTGTACATAAACAACATAGTCCACGCCAGCTCACTCATAAAATACAACTTATTTGCAGACGATAGTAATCTCTATGCCAGCAACTCAGACCTCCATTACTTGATGAGAACTATGAACACTGAATTAACTTAAAGTTGGGACCTGGGTAATACATAATAAACTGACCTTAAACCTTGAGAAAACCCACTACACGATTTTTCACAGAAGGAAAAACTTACCCCGAGACTTGGACCCCCTGTACCTTGGTAGTATAGTCCTCAAACGCGAACAAAATACGAAATTCCTCGGAGTTATTGTTGATGAGAAACTTAACTGGAGAAACCACATACAAGCCATTCACAGTAAAATCAATAAACAGTGCGGAATCATGTATCACACTCGACAGTCACTCACTCTCACAGCAATGAAAGAAATCTATCATGATCTTGTTTACCAACACCTGATACAGTCACACATTATGGGGGGCTTCTGGCTCTTCAAAAACAAAATTTCTGGTTACCGCACAAAAGAGAGTTGTACGGACAATAGCCTACTTGTAAAAAACAGATCACACAAACGAAAAATTTGCTATTTTGAAATTTTTAAAATTTGAAGATCTTAACACCTACTGCTGTGCCCTCTTTGTTTACAAAGCTATCAATCACTTGCTTGACAATAATTATTTCCAGTTCTGGAATAATCAGAGATATAACTTAAAGCACCCAGAGCTACTAAGACCACTCCCCATGTGCTCCTCTCAGTCCCAGACCTCCATAAAATATCATGGTGTGAAGGTGTGGAACAACTTACCCCTACCCATCCCAGCAAAGACCACACTCCCTTCCTTTAAATCATCTCTTAAAAAATATCTATTGTCTAAGTATTAATATTTCTTGTATCACTTACTATATTTACAGTACCTGCTTTTATTGTACCATCAAAACCGTTTTATCGGAAATTATTATGTAAATAAATAAGTTAGCGACAGGGAGAGGGTCCATGGGTAAAAAAAGGTTGAGAACCACTGCGTTAGGCCACTAAAATAGGAGAGACAAGAACCTACAATTGCTCTTAGTAGTTATAGGAAAGTATAATTACGAGCTGTGCTGTATAGTTATAAGAGGTCTTGAATGTATGGTTATATCTTTATATCTTGGAAGTTTCAATACCACAAACTCATCAGTTTTCTTACAATTATCACTTTCTCAGGAGCTTAATAAAAATTATGAAATAAACACTGTAGTCCACACGAGACTCACGCGTTATAGTTTAACTGCATCATAGAAAACGAGCACGACCGCTACCTGACCTTGTGGATACGTTCATAGGTTCAATAGAAGTATTTATATATGTATAACATATTAATAGTATACATTTTTTATAAAAAGGGTACAAATGCACACAAATTATGCTATACAAAGAAGAAATATATATAATTAGTATTTTTTAAGTATTTCGAAGTATAGCAGATGACAAGAAATCTAGTTTGTCGGCGCCGCTCGACAACAATCAGCTGTGGGAACTCTCAGCTGATGCACAGAGTTTACGTTTGAAAGTGATAATTGTGTTGGATTATTCGTGCTCTATTTCCTTGACGACATACCCGGTAAGTATAATAAGGTACAAGGTTATCTTCTTTATGTACAAGGATATTAGAGAATGTGTACGTCACTTCTTTCAGAAATATAAGATGTTTTCTCCAGATTATAGTAGTTAACGTTAAGGGAGGGGCCCCGTTAACACAAACAATGATATAGTTAACCCTTTTAGTGAAAGATGCACGACTTCTACAATAGGGAATAACCACTGTCGGTGTTGTATTATTATCCTGAGTCTCATTACCTAATTTTTGAACCCACATATTTTATACGTGGACACAGAAAGAGTTGACAATTCTATGGGATATGCTCGTGAAATTGCCATTTGATCGTTTATTTTATGTTTGTTTTACACGTGGGTGGTATTTATATATCCAACACACTTGTATGTAAGGTAGCATAACGGACGGTACTTAACTAAAATCTAAGGATTTGTAGTGGGCTTAGGGGATTCCGTCCCCCATGGTTATGTAACTGCTCACGTAATAACTGTGGACATGAATTGTTACGCACTCCTGATCCATGACAGGTAGGCCGCGTATAATGCCTACGGTGCAAGCATTTCCTCGTGCAAATAAATTGATTAAAACGCTACAATGTAAATTTTCATTAAATTGTCTGGATATCATTTGGATAAAATGCAATTCACTGTGTCTGGATGAGAGCCGCAGGCAGGAGCAGCACTGATTGTTTTTAGCCCAGATAATTACCCGCAGGCGTGAGACATGTTTATATAGGTGGCCAGGCCATGTTTTGTGTCTTGTGTCAGTGATGAATATTTTTTGTGGAGAACAAATGTTTCGTTATTGTCTAATTTGTTATATTGCATTAAGATCTTTGTAGTTAAATATTTTGACAGGGATAATGACTTGGGTCCTTGGTGATCACACTAAATCATTGTACTGTACTTGTAATTAAAAGAGGAACTCCTTACCCTACATGACGTTGTGCCACACACGTCAGCACCTATGTCCTAAATAATAAGGCTTACACACCTTTGAGAACACCTGCCATGTGGCGACGTAGCTAGGGGACGTTAGATGGTGCTAGAAACCCACACCTGATCTCACTTCTGTCAATCTTAAAACACTAAGACAACTCTATTCGTAACCTTTTGTAAAACTTTATTAATTTCCACGACGACATTAATTAAAAAAAAATATCCAGGAATTAAGTACATTTAGTGTGTTGATGTTTATCCTGTACTGAAAGCTTAGTAGCTCGCATAGCGTTTATAACGCGGCCAACTTTATATGAAGCGCATTTGTCTGATTTGTGTACAGGAAGTGATGTCTGGCGTCCTTTACTTCAGGTGGAGCTTTGTAAGATAAACCACTGAGTGGAGACAATGAATTTTCTTCCTTTGTTATGCTTTTGTGTATCTACCTCAACTGCTTATAGCCTTATACATTATCCAACGTATATATTTAAGACTAGTATTAATCCAATAATCCACTCTCACAGTTTATTTTACTCGCTTTTACGGTTATCAAGTCTCCATAGTTTGTTACTTATCATATCAACATTTTTTTACTCTTTATGGGGTAGCAGTCTTGTGTCACTGGTATTGGTTGTTAATTGACACTCATCGTTTCATTATACATGTGGAAAATTGTAGGAAGTGTGACGAGAAAACAGTTTAAATACTAATTATCTCATTTGGAAGGTGAATTGTACTAGCGATATTATTATTGTTCCGTCAGCCACTGTTATTGTAATTTTATGCTGACTAGTAAGCAATGACACACATGACACATACACACATAAATTACAAGAGTGGTCACGTATCCCAACAGGTGCAGTTAACCAGAGTGAACTTCATAGTGTGTTTATTGAAGAGAGTGAAGACTAGAAGACGTGTATTTCATATCTCATAATTAATTTCTTACGTTTTTTATTCAATTTGTACTCAAAACACATTCACACTACTGTAGAATATTCTTAGTGCTGCTTGAAGGCGAGGCCACGTATATTGTGTTGGTAATTCCTGTAAATTCGGATCAATTTTGTTGCGGGAGTACGATAACATTACAAGTTTTACTGTACATGCACTATTACGTTTGTGCGAAATGTAAATAATTATTGTTATTATTATTATTATTATTACTATTCATAGTGTAATATGCTGCTTAACCATTATTTTGCGATATTATTTTCCAAAAATTTCTGTTCTTTTTTTCTGCAACTTTAGGTGAGCAGTTATCGTACAGAGTGTGCCCGAGCAGCTAGGTTATGGGCATCATGCCGGGTTTGTCAGGTGGCGGGAAAGAAATATTTTATTTAACCATATTTTGTCTATTTTTGGTGATGATTCAACTTGATCGAGAGCATGATAAAAAAGTTCGTTTATTATTAAAGTTGAGGCAGAAGTACCCTTGTGTGTAAACTGCTTCATGAATATCGTAACAAGATTGAACTTATGGTGAGACATGGTAAATGTGTTTGTGGCTTCAGTAGATTTTCTTGTTGCTTCATCTGCTACAGCGAACATTTATATTACACAAATTAGAGACAAATGAAGGAAAATAAATAAATAGTACATTAATTAATAGTAAAATAGATAATTAACCTAACATTGTGGTTTGGCAGTTACTAGTGTTTTTCTGTGCAGGTATTTCAATTCAATTTCAATTGTTTATTCCTTGATAGAGGAAGCGGGATCCTAGTGCTGTCACTAGGTACCCCTGTACAATGACACCAGAAGCATCTGGCAAGTGTGACAAGTATATACAGTATAAATATTATAAAGGGACTTACTAAAGCCTAAGGAAGGAAGGATATTCCTTTAACACATAATCAATGTTATTTACATAATATCTGGCCAGTATGGGGAGGATCATCGTGTCTCCGTCAGGGGGTCGTGGAGTGTTGGTCCAGCAGGCGTCACGGAAGCGTTGTGTGTGGGTACATCTAACTTAGGAGGTAGTGGATGAGGGTGCGGCTGTCGGGTCTTCTACATAATGGACCCGCCTCTGCATTCCCAAATAACGTTTTTGGTATAGGGTGTTTAACTATAATGTAAAATGACCTGGGTTGCCTAATCATCAGCTGACACCATTTTATGGTGTATTTAATTTTTTTTTTTACGGGAATTAGCCCACCCGGGCACAGGTCACTGACCCACATCGGGGCCCGGGGGGCGAAAATGTAATAATAATAATAATAATAATAATAATAAAAATGAAAAAGAACCATAAAGAAATACGAAATGAAAAAAAAAACAAGATCAAGAGTGAAAAACAATATATGTATGTTGTGTTGTCAATAGTAAGAGAAACACTTGAGACCCTGCAATTGTGTGTAAATGAGGCAGAAAGTCAGATCAGCAACCTGGGACTTGGTCACAATTTTCGTGATGCCATATGGCAGCAGGGTCTACCATTAGACAACACATTATGCTTCCAATATCTTCCCAGGTGGTAGTACCTCCCTGTTTGGCAGTTACCTACTACACCAAAAGTGTTATAGGAATTGTTGAGAGTTGTTGTATGCTGTCTTTAATTGCCTCCTTGTTGTGATGCACACTTTAAGTAATATACACCTTGTGGTTGGATAATACCGTGCGTTGTTTGTATGTACAGCCAAGAGCAACACCTGTAGTTGATGTTTACATAGAGTGACCACTGACCATTGATCTGGGAAGTACACCGATTAAGTATTACGTCTGATCTTTGAAGTCAAATGTATGAACATCTCGGTATAAGTAGTCGTATTCAGTGTGATCCCTGTGTGGTGTAACGAAGAAGTAATTACTTTGGCATTACGATTGTACAGGGAAATGAAATTTAGTTTCCCGTATTATATTGAGAGATTTGATATAGATTCACCTCGAATTGCTGTTTGAACCAATAAGCGGTCTATGAATCTGTTCACCTATTCTACCCGCTTACTGATAGTAAGTCAGCGATACATTTAGTCACGTGTTTTTAATTAACTTAAAAAAACGGGCTGAGGTTGAGGGAAATATTTAAATTAATTTAGAATAGTCATTCGTTCAGTCAACTCTGCTAACTTACCATTGTAATGGCACGACTTACTAAGGGTTTCCTTAGATAAATTTTCCTTTGGTTGAGCATCGCTTTAAGGACTCTAGCAGCCGAGCCGTGCGCAAAACATGAAGCTGTTGCTGATTTAATGCAAAGTTTAAGCTCTTGGTCGATAATGGAGTTCCTTGCACCACCGACTTCCTGAGTCATAAGGCAAGATGGCGCTTCACCCTCCAGGGGTCTTCTAAGGATTAAACGAAACGTAGGAGGTTTTCAACGGCCTTTTGTTCAGGTCAGTGGAGGTAACACGTAGAGATCCTTCACCTAAAGGTGTGCCACACCAAAGTAACATTGTTGACATGGTAAGAAACAGTGTGGACAACAGCTGGTGTACTGTAGACTGTTGGTGTGTGTAACAATGATGGCATCGTTATTCCTCATACAGTCAATGTTACCAACATTATTACACTGATGTGGATGTAATGTAATGCAACGAAATTATAATAATTTCATGAACTTATGGGCATTTTGAGGCCATTTTGAAACCGTATGCACTTGATATTAGGACATTCTGGGGTCAAAAATGGGGTCCGAACCCCAAGGACCCCCCTGGTTACGCCCTTGTATATTGTACATTGTCATCATTTAAAGCAATTTCCTGTTGATTGGGAAACTTATTGGGAGTTTCTCGACATTGCCGTAACCAGGGCATAGTTTATGTTGCTTGACCTTGTTGTTAATCTGTTGTCTGTTGAATATCCCGCCGAAGAATCGTTGTGGGCTGTGTCTACCTCTTGGTCAATAGTTTTATTTACAGTTCAACTATCACAAGAGTTTAGATGAAATACTCGTGATTTAACAGTCGGATTATATTGTTATTTTTTTTAATTATTCAAGATTGTTGTGAGCCGTACTATACTAGGTACACTATTGTTTTAAAAGAACGTTGCCTACCGGTAAAAGTTTTGAAGATTCATCCAGTGTTCGATAGATTATTTTCTCTTTAGTAAGTAGATTTGTGATGATTAGTTGATTAAAAAACAAAATATAATTCTCACCTTCAAACCAAACGACTAGAAGAATAATACAACTGTTGTTACCCAAGAGTTACTTACTGTAGTTGGTGTGGGGGGAGAAAAGGCAAGGACCGCATCATAGAAAACGGAAGATTTTGTTACACTTGAGAACAGGGGGAAACTGGTCTGTACAGGTTGTTGTGGTTTGTTGATAGTGTAATGTGTTCCGTTTCCCCTAGTTCAGCGCCTCCCACTCTTCTTTCTATTCCCGGGCATTTTCAAACAATTTACAACACATGTATTTCTATCTGTCTATTTATGTTTGTGTTTCTGTCCAAGCCAACCCAGTTATGTATCAAAATGTATGTACTGTATGTTTGTATGTATGTATGTAATAATTGACGGCTTATTGAGAAAGTTCTGCAGCCCGAGGGCTGAAATTATACATTAGGCAAAAATGACTTATTACATACAAAGACATGGGGTGGGTGGGTCGTTTAACAAAAGCTTTCATAACTGAAAGGAGAAGGAACATGAATTGAACTTACAAATTATTATAGTTTGCAGTTGATGACCCGGGCTGGTCTCTTGCCATACTGTGTGAGGTCACTTAGGCCACGGTGTAGTAACTCGTCCGTAGCTGTTGACATGAAGGACCTCGTGTGGTCATAGAGACATCGGGTGGTGTGGTGATCACGTCGTGCAGTAACTCGTCAGTAGCTGTTGATACGACGGACTTCACGGTGTCATGGAGACACCGGGTGGTGTGAGGTGTTGTCACAGTACCTCACTCTCTGCTAGGTGGTGTTGTGTTATCTCGTAGTCAGGTGTAAAGCCGGCCCACTGTTGTTTCCACGGTGGACTGATTAACACCGCCTGGTCAGAAGATGGTGGTCGGGTTCCAGGGGTGCTTATCTCACTGGTGGGTCACGGCTCTCACTGGTACTGTTTAGTGGTGAATTCACTGGCTTAAGCACTGTTCATCACTGTTCAACACTATGTATGTATGTATTTATTGATTTAATATACCCCTTTCCGTCTAAAGAATAGCCCCGACTTTATTTCAGGTGTTGGTTATACGCCCTAATGCTGCCTTGGGGGGGGGGGGGTAGGCTAGGCTAGCGTTAGGTATTGATAGCTTAGATTAGGTTCGGTTAAGTTAGCATTAGGGTGGTTAATATTTTGGTTAAATAAGCTGGGTTTGCCAATCTTCCAGTGATCCTAATGAGCTTAGGATTAAGTTGCCATCCCCACCTGTTTCTCGAGTACAGGAGACACACTCGTGGTATTTATTACTCGTGGGTGGAATGGTAAGTCCAATGTGCTGTTTACATTAAATTGTCTACATTAAATAGTAAAGTAAACATGTAATTTTGAGGAAATGTGAAAATTACTTTAAAAAGGGAAAGTAGTGTTTGCTATGTTATATTAAATCATTCGTACAGTATATACGAGTACTCTATTCATCTGCTTGTCTGTCTGTCTGTCTGTCTTTACGTCCATAGTACATCTGTCTGTACGTCGACACATTTTGGCTGAGACGTGTAGTGTTGGTACTTGTGTGTCTGGCTGTGTCTGGTAGTGTTGGTACTTGTGTGTCTGGCTGTGTCTAGTAGTGTTGGTACTTGTGTGTCTGGCTGTGTCTAGTAGTGTTGGTACTTGTGTGTCTGGCTGTGTCTAGTAGTGTTGGTACTTGTGTGTCTGGCTGTGTCTAGTAGTGTTGGTACTTGTGTGTCTGGCTGTGTCTGTTTAAGGTTGCAGGGAGTGTATCTACCTACCGTGACACTGCTTCTCAACTACAATGTTTTTTCTTGCTTTTGTCTTGTGGTACGAGTTTAATATATACGTTTCCTTAATTAATATAAACAGGTGTGTGAGGCAGTTCCTCTCTACTTCAACTTTGCCATTGTATACAGTGACTCCAAAAACTATCTATATAAAATTGTGTGTAGACAATATGACACAACGGGCGAGGGATTTTGACAACCATACCGAGACAACAGGAGTCGCAGTGTTCATTTGGAAATTCATTGGTCACCCCCCCCCCCCCCCCGTCAAGATACTTTTTTTTTGATAGTATGTTACTCCCGTCTTCCTCTCTGTAGCCTCACTCAAGATCATCCTAATGGTGTCATGATCATCCTCGTCGTATAGATTTTAGAACAGGTGACGATGTTACTCTCAGGTGAGGGGCAGTGGCTTCCAAGAAAATTATAATGTTGTTTTTAGGTTCGAAACTGTTCACTCCTCGTTGGGTTATTACCAGGTGTAAGTAATTGTGGTTTATTTATAGTTTTTTACCTGTCCTATGTCCAAGGTGATGTGTGTTACGTGCTGGTATCGTCACTCATGAGATTCCTCCTGGAGTTGGCTAAGGTTATTCATTTAATATTTTTAGAGCAAATCACCCATGGCTAAGAATGGTGATCTTTCTTGTTCTTCTTCTTCTTCAGGTCCCATTTTGTGTGACGGTGGCGCCCTCTGGGTCATAGAGGACCTAGTTATAAGAGGAAGTTGCAGGAACTTAGCTACTCCACTTCTTGTTTAATATCTGACACCGAGGTACAAGTGGTTCATGTTGTAACACTGTCTTGCCTCCTGGTCACACACACACACACACACACACACACAGTATCACTCTATAAATAATTTAAGTCTCAAAGTAGCATCAAGTGACGACAATATTAGAACCAGCTGCCCTTGTGTTCCCCCCTTTGTTTACTGACCGTATATACGACCCCTCTTGTGTTGGTGGTGATGGCTGTGGTAGTGGCCAGGTGTGGTGATGGTGGCTGTGATGGGTGGTTGTTTTAGTAATGGTGGTAGTAGTAGTAGTAGTAGTTGTGTTAATAGTAGTAGTAGTAGTTGTGGTGATAGCGAGGATAGCAACAGAGAGATAGGTTCACCTGAGGAGGACGCTACCAGCTGGAACATGACCTGTTATAACATACACTAATGCCACCCCCCCCCCTCCACACACACACACACACACACACACTCTCTCTACCTGATACCACCTTCCTCTACCACCACCACCACTACTGTCACCACTCCTGTTATCCTGTAGAGATAAGGAAGGTGAGGGTGATGGGTGGTGGAGGTGAGTGTGGTGGAGGTGAGGGTGGTGGGTGGTGAAGGTGAGGGTGGTGGGAGGTGGAGGTGAGTGTGGTGGAGGTGAGGGTGGTGGGTGGTGGAGGTGAGGGTGGTGGGAGGTGGAGGTGAGGGTGGTGGGAGGTGGAGGTGAGGGTGGTGGAGGTGAGGATGGGGGAGGTGGAGGTGATGGGAGGTGGAGGTGAGGGTGATGGGAGGTGAGGTAAGGTCAGTGGGAGGTGGAGGTGAGGGTGGTGGAGGAGGAGGTGAGGCCAGTGGGAGGTGGCGGAGGTGAGGGTGGTGGAGGAGGAGGTGGAGGTGAGGGTGGCGGAGGTGAGGGTGGTGGAGGAGGAGGTAGAAGGTGTAGATTTATCACCAGAGAATGATTGTATGTCACTCTTCATCCTGTGTCTTGGTATATGAAACAAACCCTCAAGATGTCGGCCCTTCAAGGAGGTGGTCCTCGACTCAAAATTAATGATGGTGGTAATGGTGGTAGTAGTGGTGGTTGGTGGTGGTAGAGGCTTAATTCTTTGAGAAAAGATGGTTTAGCTTTTATCATTCTAGAACAATGGCTCAACACACACACACACACGACACAACATTCACTTTACTCTATGACATAAACCAAAATATCCTGTCATGGTGTTTGAAATAATGTCGATAATGGTGTCTTCCCTGCCTGAAAATAATGTTCTCGGTGTATGCATAGTAATTTTGTTGTCCCCGGTGTGCCTCCTGACATGCTCGGTATTGTGGCCAAGTCTTAGATGACACAAGAGGTGAAGGCGGTGGTAGAAACGGGTTATCAAGATGGCGGCCACTGTGACGGAAGCAGTAGTTGGGATGGGTGGGTGGGTGGGTGGGTGGGTGGGTTTATTTATGGGCGGGTGAGTGTAGGTAAGGGCAGGAGGGTGTAGGTAAGGGCAGGAGGGTGTAGGCTTAGGGTGACGGTAGCTGTTACACCCCCTGGCAAGTGAGGGGTCGTGTTGCCCGCCTTGCATTACGTACACTAACCTGTCTCCCTGTACAGTGATCCTAGGCGTGAGTTATGGTGGGGGCACAACACTATACATTGTCGTCACCATGAAATTCCTTCGTTAGTGTTACATAACCGTGGAGTAAGTGTTGTAAATCCCTTATAAACACCTCCATATAACGGACTTCGCTCTATATATAATCCGTTAGGAGGGGGGGGGGGGGTTCCATATCTTAACAGACCCTCGATATAGGGGACTTTCATCTGTTATAGTTTGTTTAATGGAGGTTTCACATCTAATGGACCACCTTGATTTAACGGACTTTACTGTGTTGCTTTTTTGGTCTTTATGGGAGAGAATGTTTACCTCCTGGGAATGTTAGGTCAGTCCAGATTAACTTTGGATTTGTTCATGAGAGGATAAATAATAGGTTAGGTCAGGTCAAGTTAGGTCAGATCAGGTTAGGTTAGGTCAAGTTAGGTTAGGTCAGGTCAAGTTAGGTTAGGTTAGGTCAGGTCAAGTTAGGTCAGGTCAAGTTAGGTTAGGTCAGGCTAGGTTAAGTTAGGTCAGGTCAAGTTAGGTCAGGTCAAGTTAGGTTAGGTTAGGTCAAGTTAGGTTAGGTCAGGTTAGGTTAAGTTTGAGGTAAACATCTGGGTGGCGAGGTATTTTGTTTACGCTGTGTGTGGTCAGGTATACAGGTGGGAGGTGTTGGTGGCGCCCATCACCTGAGCTGCTGTTGTTAAGGGCGTGCTGCTCCTGGTCTGTGTTGTGTTGTAGCTGTTGTGTTGTAGCTGTTGTGTTGTAGCTGTGTTGTAGTTGCTGTGTTGTAGCTGTTGTGTTGTAGTTGCTGTGTTGTAGTTGTCGTGGGAGTGAGTTATTCTTTTTCGCCTTCAGTGTTACGTCGGTTCACCTGAAGATTCACCACCCTAACGCAACCTGGGAGTGTGTGATTAGGTTAGGTTATCGTTAGGGTGGTTGATTTTCAAGTCAAAAGAGGTGGAGCCTGGGTCGAGTCTTCAGGTGAAATAAGCTGGGAGTAGCGAATCTTCAGGTGAAATAAGCTTGTGGCCGAATCTTCAGGGGAAGCTTGGGAGCAAAACTTCAGGTGAAATAAACTTGGGGTAGCGAATCATCAGGTGAAATAAGCTTGGGGGAGCGAACCTTCGGGTGAAATAAGCTTGGCGGAGTGAATCACCAGATGAAATAAACTTGACGGAGTGAATCTTCAGGTGATCCATTACATACTGCACACACACTGGAGTCAACCATCACCTACATCCCTAGAATAGAAAGTTACTTGCTGGCTTCATACTCACTCGAGGACGTCTATGATGATAGCTATTTACACCTTATCAGACCAACTGTGATTTAACCTACTTTCAATACTTTTTATTAGTAGTTTTTATCAGTATGTTATAAAATTATATGACCCTGTTGTCTTGGGTTGTTGAGTGTAGGGGCCGCAACTTAACCTCTGATGTTACGCTCTTCCATTTGTTTTATAGGCCTTTTATACCCGTGTTTATGGCCTGGGCTTTTACCTGACTGCTGCTCGGGTGACGGTGACTCAGGGCGACGTAAATGTGGTTTATTTTTGGTAGGAATGAATTATTTCCTCTCAATTTGTATAGTAACTGGTGACCCTCCCTCCCTCCCTCATTCTTCCCTTCCTTCTATGATTCTACCTCTCTACCCCTCATTCCTTTCCTCCCTCCCTCATTCTATAGCTCACTCCTTCATTCTCCTCCTCATTTCCCCCCTCTCTCCCCCATTCCTCCCTCCCTTTAATGTGTTTATTAAGTCGTTCGCCGAAATCATCAGGGCTAAACGGGCGGTCCCCTGATTGGTGAGTTGATTGACTAATGAGACTGCACTTCATTAATGGCGTATTACACGGGCGTCCCCTGATTGGTAGATTGATAGACCAATTAGACGGCGTCTCAGATGTCCCGCGACCACAGAGAATTGGTGTTTGTCTTGAGGGGTAACCCGCCTATTACTGTTAACGCGTTCATTAGTACAGGAACGGAGGAAATATGCTGATGACTCGTGGGTTCCGTAAATGAGAGGAATGGTAGGGATTAATTAAGGTTAGATTAGATAAATGTGGGTTAGGTTAGGTTAGATAAATGTGGGTTAGGTGAGGTTAGGTTAATATAGGTTAGGATAGATAAATGTGGGTTGTGTTATACCTTCCGCCACGTTTTATATAAGTTGATTGGCGTTAAGCTGAGCAGCCCACGTATGGCACCACAGCTTATTTCACCTTAAGATTAAGCACCCTAACCTAACCCAGTCTAGTATCATCCCCACCCCCAATAGCGTTAGGGTCGTTAATCTTCAGCTAATTAAAAAAATAGTTAGAAAGTTAAAGACGTAAATAAAAAATAAAACAATAGTGAATACATAAATAAATGAATGAATAAGATAGACAAAAATATATGAAAAAAAATGAAAGTTAAAGATAGTGTTGGTGGAAGAGAGAGACATCACCAATATAGTGTTTCATGATGTGACCTTTTACAGTGACCACCATGGTGAGTCAGCTGTGGTGGGTGTCATTGTTGGAGGTCAAAGGTCAACATGTATGTGTATAATTTTATGGGAGTTTCATATTTGGGTCCACTTTTATTATTATGATGATGTTTACATTTGTCGTTTAGCGTGTGGGTGGTGGTGGGGGGGAGTGACGTCATGAGTGTCAGTGTGTATCAGGAGGGTGTAGGGGAGGGCCTGTGGGTGTAGGGGAGGGCAGGAGGGTGTAGGGGAGGGCGGGGTGTGTGACCTCGTACAAGTCACTACACCCTGCGGAGTGTAATTTACAGCTTTCTCTCTTAAGTGCGTGTGTTCATGTTGGCGTCACACACACACACAATCACTACTGAATTAATCTTAACTAACCACAACATTCAGACAGCAGGGTATGGCATGGCATGGCAG
Organism: Homarus gammarus; assembly: GCA_958450375.1. NCBI lineage: Eukaryota > Metazoa > Arthropoda > Malacostraca > Decapoda > Nephropidae > Homarus > Homarus gammarus. The sequence continues at coordinate 3,128,466 of CAUDMG010001572.1, forward strand.
GGGAGGATAAATTAGGGAGGGTCATATTCGGGCAGGGAAGGGCTATGTAGGGTAGGGGAAGGCTAGGCAAGGCAGGACAGGGTTGGGCAAGAATGGGCAGGGCGGAGCAGGGCAGGATAGCAATTTGAGCAATAGATTTATTTCCGAAACAATTGAATCTGGGCGAAATATGCTATCACGTGTGTGTGCGTGTGTGTGTTGTAAAATAGACAAGTCTACCATTATAATAATTCTGTTATGAGAGAAAACCTGTTTTGATGAGAGATGGTGAGGAAAACCCACAGAGTATGAATTATGTATCTTGTTCTTTTATCATTATTTTGTTGACAGATAAATAAAATTCTTTTCCTGTTGATGGACAATGTATTAATTTTGTAGTGATATTTATTCTAGATAAAATGACGATTCTTGGTGAGCCAATAGTACAGTACATTTAAGTTTATTATGTATTTGTATCTGTAGTGTGTTTTTGATAATGCTATGTTTAACGGGAAATGAGAATAAACAATTAGACGATATTTGTAGCCGTAAATGACTTATCAGAATTGTATTATCGTTTTATCTACGGCTCTTTTGTTGCGTGGACGTATCTGCCCTCTAGCGGGACGCGCCTCAACTAACTCTCCGCCCGCAGGAAGGCGGGAATATCTCGGAGACTGAAGCCGTTGGTTGTCTTGTCGCACTCCTGGTAATATATGAAAAGGTCAGATATTACGCATACAGTTGTGATTACAGTAAATATGTAACCTTGAATTTCTGAAGTAAACTGTGATTTAGGTGTAGAGAAATGTTTTTTTTTTATTTGGGCGGAATCAACTACAGGTATTGTAATGTTTCTTGAATCAATGCCATTCCAGTGTCAGAGAAATTAAGAAAATAGGATAACTTTAGATAATAGAGGTTTAAATCACTGTAGAAACAACAGCATTAATTTGTACACGATCGAGTGAGAGATTACAGGTTTAAGTTACTTTATACAGCCCTGGATCGTTGGGTTAGGCATAATAGGGTTTTCTTGGTTGTTCGTTTCGTCCAGTCAGAAATAACTTAATCCCGTAATCTCTGACCCTTTGTAAACAAACTAGTCAGCTTTGCCTTACATGGACATCTAAAGATAAAATTCGTAAGCACAAACTTGTTCTTTCCCTTCACTGACACTGGGTTTTCATTCTGTAAATTAAAAGGAACATATTTGAGAAGATCCCACCCCAAAACTTCGAGAGTAAGAAATTGTTTTTCATCCTAAAACAATAGACAATCAAATAAAAAAAAAAAGATGGCAGGAAGGCCCCGCATTTTTCTAACGTAAAATTTTAATTTCATGAACACGTTGATGAAAATAACCGAGATGTTGATGGTTTTATGGAGTGTTTGTGATGTTGTAATGGCATGTGTCGTGGCTTATATACACACACACACAGAGCCACACCTACATAGCCCATATTACATGATAAAACCTAATTTAGTCTTATTGAGCTCTATACATCACATTTCCTCTCTTTCTTCTTCTCATTTTTAACTTAAGTGTCTGTGTGAGAAGATCAACGTAACACAAACTAATGTTATTGCTCTTTTATTTCCAGGTCAACGGAAGTGGTCGGCTCATATAATAGTAAGGTATGTTGACGCCTCCCTTATGACTTGTATCGACTTAAGTTAACATAGGATTTAACTAGTGATCACGGGAAGGTAATTTCGTGACCTGTAGAATTGGTGTAATTATTTTTTGGTGAAAGTGGTGACGTAGCTTAGCCTATTCTGTGGGGGGGGGGGGGGGAGTTGCCATAGTTGATTCTGGGAGCAATAGGCACTTTGGATTGATGGGTAGTTTCTCTTTATTATTTCCTATTGTGATATTGTTGGATGGATGGATGAAGTTGAATACAGAAATATGAAAGCTATCTACATGTTTCTGAAAATGTCATCTAAAAAATAACATAACGTCATCATCATTCTTCATCACATTCCTCAAGCTCACCCCCCCTCCCCCCTCTCTCCTTTAAGTCCTGTTACCTAATAAACCTCAAGATTAACCTAAATTATAAATGCCCATAAGAGTAAGTCAGTGGTGGGGGGGGGGGGGTGTTATGTGGGTCGTGGGGGGTTTAATCTTAACAGCTGGGCGTCCTCCTTGTTGAGATATTAACTAGTTCTTTTGAATACAACTAACGTACGTGTTTATGATAAGTGACGTGTGTGTGTGTGTGTTTGTAATGGTCACACACACACACACACGTAACAAAATTCCACCCCTCCAAACAGGTTCATTGTAAAACACCTTTTTAGTTAAGTCACCAGACCGTGGACTGATAGAACCCACTGTGTATTTAACCTAGAATTTAAATAATGATTCTGATACTTGATTGTTGTCATTTTTACGTCTGCTTGTTATGGTAATGATAGTAATCGTTGAGGATGACGTCCCTGGCCAGCTGTGAGGTTGTGTAGCGCTGTTATGTCACTGTTCAGGTGTTGTGTAGTGTCGGCAGTCAGGTGTTCGTGTTTCCTGTACAGTGTTGAATTATGTTTATATGTGGTTATAACGTGAGGTGGTGAGGGGCCTGGTACAGGTGTGGTGGTGGGGAGGTCTTGATACAGGTGTGGTAATGCACGTGAGGTGATGAAGAGGTCTTGGTACAGATGTGGTTATACTTGTGAGAAAGGAATGTCTCTCATAACCACTAGGTCATACAAAACTCATAGGCCTACATCTCACACACCACCATTCAGAGTCGACCTGTTCTAACTCAATCCAGGGTGGGTGACAGATCATTCCTGAGCTCTTTCTTGCACACGTGACTTCTGGTTGACTAGAAAGGAGCCACCAATTCAATTTCACTTAAGGGATGAGAGGTTAATGGGGGATATTATTACTGGTATATACTGGGGCAAGTTATGGGGGCATCTCTGAGGACATTGGTAGAGATTATACTGTACATGGACGACAAAAAAAAAAACTCGGCTCTCTTGACATAGTTTCTCCCCTTCTCTCGTTATTACTCTGTTGTATTCAGCGTCAGGAGCTTCACTTGACAACACTTCACGTCGATTTCTTCTTGCATTGTTGAGGAGATTGGCTTCGTTAGTGTGTGTGTGTTTGTGTGTGTGTGTGTGTGTGTGTGTGTGTGTTTTCCTGAGATATTGCAGCCCATATACGAGTAGGCTAAGTTGGTTTGGTCTGTTGTATTGTTTATCAGTCACATTGTCCAGTCCTGTTATGTGAGAGGGTAACAGACGATCACATTGGTGCTATTCTGGGCTCTAACTCTCTTCAATTGTTCCAGCATTACAAACTCCTACAACTAATACACTAGAAGAAAATGTACGCTACACACACTGACGATGACCAACTCACTCTTCTGCCCTGCGAAGGTAAACAGACTCGCATTCCCTAGAGGTTCAACTATGGGTTACGGAGACTCAAAAAAATATAATGTTTTCCCCTGGGTTATATTTATTTGTTGTGATGAATTAATCCGATATGAAAGATAACTTACATACATATAAACACATAATTCGTCGCGTCTACCCTGCCCCCCCTCCTCTCCTTTGACTACCCCACCTCCTCCCCTGCCCCCTCCTCCTCCTCTGCCCCCTCCTCGTCCCATGCCCCCTTCACCTCATTGACCCTATTGCCTAAGAATAAGAATGAATGAACTTCTTATCAAACACAAAACATCTCCTGCAGTGAAAGTTGTAAATGTGAGCTAAGAGAAATGTGGAGTAGATGTTGATTCTGAGGTATTTATGTTATATAGGAGAAAAAACTCAAATAGAAGAAGTCCATGTTTGTACACTTCACGTCTAACAAGGAGGTGATTTAGATGGCTGAGACCAGAGAGAAAGTGGAGGTCACGTGTTTGATGCATGTCCAGCTTACTTGAAGGGGTCAACCAAGCACAAGGGGTCAAAGTTAATAGGACGTTGCTTTGAGGTGTGTGTGTGTGTGTGTGTGTGTGTGCGTGTGTGCGCGCGCGCGCGCATCAAGAACACGTGTTTGATGTATATATTCGCCAAAATATTATTGTCATGTCAACTTCGAATCTTTAAGCGTAAACAAACACAGGTTTTCAGGAGAGAGAGAGAGAGAGAGAGAGAGAGAGAGAGAGAGAGAGAGAGAGAGAGAGAGAGACCTGCCTAAAACACGCCCAAACACCTGAATTTTCATACAATTTAAACAAACGCCACCACCTTGACTGGCTTGTAAACAGACAGGTTCCCCTCCCCTCCCTCCCCCTCCCCATAAACGGTATCGTGCCAGTGTTAACCCCTTGACGGTAGACTCAATTTTTGTTTGATTAGTTTATTGCATAATTACTACACTTAGAGCTTATTAAGGTTACCGACGTGTTTATTATGATTTTTTAAATTAAAACTGAATTACTGTAGGAATTTAACATGCACAACCCAGAAAGAATATGTTGCTAGGAGATGTCAGATAGTTATGATTGGTGTGGTTATGGATGTTGTAAATGTAAGTTATGTGAATGTTGTGGTTATCAGTGTTTTAAATATAACAGTTGTGATAGTGTAATGATCATATTGTATGGCTGACAGGTATGCCACTACTTTGGTTATATTGTTAGTGTACATGTTATAGGAGTGATATGACCATACTAATACTAGTACGTTATCTAGTAAGTGTAACAGTTAATATTACTAACTATTGAGCCTATGACATATGATTTTACTACTACTACTACTACTACTGTTACTATTGCTACTACTATTATTACTACTACTACCACAACCATGCACCGCCACCACTACTACTACTACAACAACAACAACAACCATGCACCACCATTACTACTACTACTACCACCACCATTACTACAACTACCACCATCATTACTACTACTACCACCACCACCACCACCACCACTATTACTACCAACACTATTACTACGACTACCACTATTACTACTATTACTACTATTACTACTATTACTACAACAACATATCTAACAACTAAAAGAAAGAAATAAACACACAACAACAACACCAACAACAACAAACACATAATGACGTAGGGGTAATTGCACAAGTCAGGTTAACACGACAGAGTTAAATGATCCTTCACGGGTCTATTAATTGTGTACAGCACCAGGTAATATATCAGTACACCTGGTTAACAGTGTCAGATGGTTGGGGTATCAAGTTACGTGCACAAGTTGGTTCGTACAAGGGTCGTTACGTGCAGAGGTCGTTTCGTACACATGTTGAAGAGTGATTGAGATTTGCATTACGAAAACTATCCAATCCCATTCCAAACCCATCCCATCCCATCCCAAACCCATCCCAGTATATAATCAGGATCTGGGAGCTTATAATGTCTGACTGAATTCCTAGCGTCCCAAACACCAACTCTCTTTAAGTAGACGATAAATGACAATGACTTTGAACAGGTGAGAAGATACCTGTGTTGAATTAAGAGAGAGAGAGAGAGAGAGAGAGAGAGAGAGAGAGAGACATCAGGGCTCGACTTTAACACCCGCCCCAACACCCCCCCAACACCCCCCAACACCTATCCACCCTTCCCCCACCTACCCCCCCCCCTTCCCCCACCCACCAGCCCGTGTATCTTCCCTGAAGTTTGTGAACATAACGGAAATCCAGTGATCATTTTTTCTTATTATTAAATTTTAAGATAACATAGATATCGTATTTTTTATCATTGAACAATAAAAGAAACGTAGATACCGTATTTTTTTTATGTAATTGAACAATGAAATTAAGAGATATTGTATTTTTTTTGTCACTGAAGGTTAAAATAAACGGCTATTGTAAGTGTAGTATTTATTAACAATTCATAATGTACTGGGAGGTGCCTGGTAGAGAAGCTGTTTATATATTGTCAGGTTTAACATGAGAGAGAGAGAGAGAGAGAGAGAGAGAGAGAGAGAGAGAGAGAGAGAGAGAGAGAGAGAGAGACTTGTGTTATCATTATTAAGGTAGTGGATGTGTGAAGGAGATCAGGTGGTGATGGTGGCCTCTGGGAACATTATTATCATCGGTAGAGTTATAGTGATATGATCAGCACCTCCCCTCCTCCTCCTCCTCCAATCCTTATCCTTCTCGTCTTCCTCCTCCAATCCTCGTCCTCTTTTTTTCTCATGTCCCATTCATATCCTCTTTCTACTCGTCTTCCTATCCTCCTCCTATCTTCGTCGTCCTCCTTCTTCTCTTTCTTCTCGTTTTCCTATACCTCCTCTTCCTTCTCCAGTCCTCGTTCTCCTTCTCTCCTCCTGTCCATGTCTTCCTCCTCGTCTTCCTCCTCCTCCTCTTCTTCCTCCTCCTCCTCTTCTTCCTCCTCCTCCTCTTCTTCCTCCTCCTCGTCTTCCTCCTCCTCGTCCTCCTCCTCCTCCTCCTCCTCCTCCTCCTCCTCCTCCTCCTCCTCCTCGTCTTCCTCCTCCTCCTCTTCCTCCTCCTCGTCCTCCTCCTCCTCCTCCTCCTCCTCCTCGTCTTCCTCCTCGTCTTCCTCCTCCTCCTCTTCCTCCTCCTCGTCCTCCTCCTCCTCCTCCTCCTCCTCCTCCTCGTCTTCCTCCTCGTCTTCCTCCTCCTCCTCCTCCTCTTCTTCCTCCTCCTCCTCTTCTTCCTCCTCCTCCTCTTCTTCCTCCTCCTCGTCTTCCTCCTCCTCCTCCTCCTCCTCCTCCTCCTCCTCCTCCTCCTCCTCGTCTTCCTCCTCCTCCTCTTCCTCCTCCTCGTCCTCGTCCTCCTCCTCCTCCTCCTCCTCCTCCTCGTCTTCCTCCTCGTCTTCCTCCTCCTCCTCTTCCTCCTGCTCGTCCTCCTCCTCCTCCTCCTCCTCCTCCTCCTCCTCCTCCTCCTCGTCTTCCTCCTCGTCTTCCTCCTCCTCGTCTTCCTCCAGCAACTTGTTTTTATTACTGCCTTTATACAGCACAAGGTCTCGGGGCCTCATCCACCTCCCCCTTTCTCTCACTGAGTCGTCCCGGGGTGAGGGGGGAGGGAGAGAGGGGGGAGAAGGGGTGAGAGAGGGAGGAGAGTGGTAGAGAAAGAGGGAGAGAGGTCAGGAAGGAGGGTGGGAAGGAAGGAAGGAAGGAAGGAGAGAGAGGGAGGTTAGGGAGGGAGAGAGAGGGAAGTTAGGGAGAGGGGAGAGAAGGGGTTAGGAAAAGGAAGGAGAGGGAGGGAGGTAAGGGAGGGGGCGGGGGCAGGGAAACAGGGAGGGAGGAGAGGGTCAGGGAGAGAGGGAGGTCACCAGCGGACAGCGACCCGTGTGGATATTAGGAGGGGGGGGTGGCTGAAGCGGCTCTAGCCACGTGGGGGCAGAGGAGAGAGAGGCAGCAGAGAAGAAGAAGAGAGAGAGAGAGAGAGAGAGAGAGAGAGAGAGAGAGAGAGAGTCCTCCTCCTCTCCTCTTCCTCCTCCTCCCTCTGATGAACCAGGTGACCCTCCCTGCATGTATCACCTGGGCCAGTTGTCATTATAATGGCCAGGTGAACTGATCCAGGAACCCGGGGCCCACTAATGCTGGAGCTTCTCTTCTCACGCACCTGGGGGGTGAGAGGGAGTGACAATCACCACTACCACCATTATGACAACAACCACCATCGCTACTTCCACCATTACGACATCCACGACAACCATTACCACTACCATCTTTACCATTACGACAACAACCACCACCACCAGTACTTCACCACCATTACGACAACAATCACCACCACTACCACCACCAGTACGACAACCACCCCGACTACATTTACTACAACTACCACCACAACCATTACCCCTACCACCATCACCACCTTCTCAACCATCACCACCTTCACAACCACCACCACCTTCACAACCACCACCACCACTACCACCACCATGCAAAAAATATATCGTTAATCCTCACATTTTGAACACCAGACGTAAATAACTCAAGGGAAACAACTCATAAGATCACTATAGTTAAGTCCGTAACTAAAAGACCTACGTAAACTTTTATTATTCTCTATTTTATTTATTTTTGAAACTAATTTTTTCATTGGAATTTGCTTTTGATGGATAAGACTAAACATATTTATATTCGTCTTGGTGTAGATCAGTGGCTCTTAGCGTCTTTAGGGTCGCTCCTCCTATAGCAGTTGGTCCTCATCTCAACCCCCCCCCCCCCCCTCCTCCTTCATATAAAATTCTAAATCTAAAAATTCTGAAACAATTTCCTCTTGAATTGAAAAGGAAAATTGAGACACTAGTTACTTCGTTACTTTAATAACTTTAATTATTCAAAAGAGTCTGTATAAGCAACTCGCAAACACACAACATATTTAGTGAGAACACATTTAGGGAGATTATTGACACTGCTTCTGAGCGACCAGATCCTGAATACGTGGCCGCGTGCCAGAGAGAGCTCAGCGCAAGTCCCCTTCAACGCTCAGCTTGTTACTGTATTTGGTCTTGACAGCAACCAGCGCAGAAAATGCAGCCTCACAAAGATACGAGCATCCAAACATCGTCAGAATCCGGACAGCTTGACGTACACTTCCCGACATTATTACTCCCTTCATTCAGTCACTTTATTGGAATTTTACATTTTGATTGACGTAGTTACCGCCCCCCCCCCCCCCACGAAAATCCAAGTAAGGACATACACACACCTGTTAAGGCCATTCCTTATTTTTGCTCTGGGTTCACGCCCCCTTGGAAATTACTCAGGGCCCCTTAGGGGTTAGGGGGCGTGCCCCTCCCCCCCCCCGGTTAAGAACCGCTGGTGTAGAGAGATAGAGAGAGGGAGAGAGAGAGAAACGTAGATAAGAGATAAAGAGATAGGAGAGAGAAAGGGACAAAAGAGAGTAGAGAAAGGGGGAGAGTGCTAAGAGAGAGAAAGGGCGAGAGATAAGAGACATGTGAGAGAAAGAGCGAGAGATAAAAGGGATAGAGAGAGATAAGAGAGGGAAGGAGAGAGAGAGAGAGAGAGAGAGAGAGAGGGAGATAAGAGCGAGAGTTTATAGTCAATATGTTGTTGTTTTCATTGTTCATTTGTTACTCCCAGGTAGAGGTTAAGTGTTGACGGTTCTATCTGAAGGTTGGTCGTGTTAAGATCTGGGAGGCTGCGGTGTTGTGTTCCGTTTACTATAGGTTTATGATGCTAGTTTAAAATGGATCACCTGGAGCATCTTTACCCTAGCTTATTTCACCTAAAGATTAAACACACCGTAATTCTTACCTTACCTAATCTAACTTAACCTCCCCCCCCCCCCCCCCAATAGTGTTAGGGTAGTTAATCTTTAGGTAAAATAAACTGGGTTAGGTTAGGTTAGGTTAATCTTTAATATTTAGGTTAGGTTAATATTTAGGTTAGGTTAATATTTAGGTTAGGTTAATATTTAAGTTAGGTTAATATTTAGGTTAGGTTAGTCTTTAGGTGAAATATTCGCTGGGGTGGAGATTCTAAAGGTTAGGTTAGGTTAGGTTAAGTTAATCTTCAGGTTAGGTTAACTTTCAAAAGATATGGACCAAAATATTAGGTAAAATAACCAAGTAAGGATCGTGACGGCTCAGTTCTCACAATTTTCTTGAGAGACCACCAGCTTGTTAACGTCATATGTGGGTGGTGAATCTGGGCCAGGGTGTTGCTGTGTAGGACCTCCAACACCACTGGGCCGCCCTTTATCACACAAGTCCTTCATCTACACTTACACTAACTGCTGATATGAGGACACTTCTAACTGGTTCACTCACTAACTGGTTCACTCACTTCAGCTAAATTGATGACGGTCAATATGGCGTTGAAATTCCACCGAGACTCAGCCATAAATGTGTTGTGTTGTTCCAGTTAGGAGGGGAATTAAATGTACTGTGGTGATGGGGCTGGTAGTAGTGATGGGGTGGTGATGGTGATGGTGATGGTAGTGGGTGCCTGGCAACAACCTGTAAGGGTGGCGCGGCAGGATCTACTTCACGTAAAAGACGATCATATTAAAATCTTATCTGACGGCTTCCTTCCCTCTACGCTACTACTTGGTCTTACCCTTCACCTGATATTTCCTGCCAGGGTGACCAAGGGTGAGGAGTGTGGGTGGGTGGGTGGGTCGGTGGGTGGGAGAGTGGGTGGGTGGGTGGGTAGCGTGAGACCCATCGTAGTCACACCATCACTGTCCCACTTTATATACTAATATTAAGTAAACAAAATGGACTTGAGCTGTGATGGCTGACGACCTATAGTAGTGCTAGCCTCGTGTTGCTGAGACTCCCGTTGTTGGTGTAGGGTGAACATAAGGCTCCCACCGTCTGTATGAGTTATTCAGTAGAGCCGCTATGTAAATTATGATTATATGGCGGACTGTACAGTACATTACGGGGCCAGGAAGCTGTTCACTTGTGTTGTAGCCTTCACCCATGGTCGAGTGTTTCGTTAATCACTGTAGTTCGTGATACAAGTTATTTAGCATTTGTAAGGGAAATTATATGTTAACGGGGGATTTATTGTCATACAGTAAAATGTAATGACAATGTATAGAGGAAAATAAAACTAGCTGATAGAGTCGATGTTATTCACCTTTTCAATGATACCTGACTCACCTGTGCGTCCTACATCAGTTTTGGGATTTATTATTTAGTAAATTTCTGAACCACATCCCGTAAGTATAATGTATTTAGTGATTTTTATATAATTCGACATTAGGTTCATTTTGTGGTGTAGCATAATGGTGGCAGGTGTCCCCTCTTGTGTGTTGACGCTTACCTACGTTGGTGTTAATTACTCCTACCTTTAGATTTAATATATATATATATATATATATATATATATCATAATTAAGCCTTGGCGAAGCGGTGTACCGGATAACCTCCACCTAGGTCACGGTAGAGGAGAGGGAATGGGGGGGGGGGGGACCTGTTTGACCTCCGAGCTTGACCCCTGACGTCACGCACCGGGTATACGAGAGAAGGTCAAGTGACCCAACGAAGAGCTTGACCCATCACGAGGAGCTCATTCGTGTCAGTGGCCCCCCTTCCCCCTCTCCACACCTCCCTCCCACCCCTCCTCCATACCCTACCCCCACCCTTCACCTCCTCCACGTCTCCCTCAAAACCCTCCCCCTTCCAACACCCTCTCCCTCCCCTCTCCACACCCCCCACCCCCACCACATGCACCACCTCCCCTTATATGGCATTATTTCCCCCTCACTCCTCCTCTCTTTGAATCAGTTCATTTTAATGATTCTGAAACGTGACTACAGACAAAGTTACATTGACAATTACAGTGATTTCAGCATGGTAACAGTACGTAAACATTGTATTTCATTTATGTACGTGAAGTACAGGTAGTCTAATTGAGTTCGTAAGATACAGGTAGTCTAATTAAGTACGTGAAATACAGGTAGTCTAATTATGTACGTGAACTACAGGTAGTCTAATTAAGTACGTAAGATACAGGTAGGCTAATTAAGTACGTAAGATACAGGTAGGCTAATTATGTACGTGAACTACAGGTAGTCTAATTATGTACGTGAACTACAGGAAAATGCCAGAAAATTACTAGGAACATAAAGTATTTAATTTAGGATGATGATAAAAATAACACAAACTAACATTAGAACAAGGAAATAACAAAGTGAATCATAACAATAACACGAGGAGGCCAGGAGGTGTGTGGCAGTAAGGTGAGGTTGACGACACACACACACACACCTGATACTTTGCCAGACTTATATACTGGGGACCGTGTGTGTGAGGACCGGTTACTGCCTCTCTTCCATGCAATGGTGACTGGTGAAGGGGTGGTGGAAGGGGTGAAGGGTGGTGGAAGGGGTGAGTGGTAATGGAGGGGTGAAGGAAAGTGGAATGACGAGGGAATTATTTATTTATTTTTGCAATTTCACCGCGGAGGGCGTCTAGTTTATTGTGCACACCATACTCATCCCGTGGCCGATAGCGTAACAGGATAACAGCAGAGGTTACAAAGGGTCTGTATCAGTCCTCTGTAGTCAGGATGTTGTGGTATAGGATATTAGGGAGTATTTTATATCCATAGTGTGTCAGAGTCTTCACACAGCGACTTGGTACAGAATAGGGGAACAGAAATATCAAGGTGTCGTGGTATGCGTGATGTTTTTATCTGTGTAGGACTCAGTGTGTTGGAGTTGAGTTTACATTTTGAGGGTCATTCTATCAGAGGTACCTTATAGTCAAGCAATTATAGCCTCTTGTGGTCTACTGGTCCTGCTACTTGCTCCATATATGCGTTACATCTCATCACGATAGACAATGTGGAGTACCTGGTGTCTGCGTGTATTTGTCTGCTCGTTACTAATTCATCTGAAAATCATTACCGAGATCACTATAACCTTTCAGGGTCCTGTTTGAGAGACCAAGATCAAGTTTAGTTCTATGTTTATTTAGACACAGGTTTAACGAAGGCATCAGGTCTTGTTATCTTGTCTGGGAGAAAATTACACAACACCTTTATCGTAACCACTTCACCGGTAAGGCTCTCACATAAGGCACTTTGAGTTGAGGTTGTGGAGAGCATAGAGGGAGTCAGTAATGATGAGACCGTCTCTAGTTAAGAGCTTCTACAATGTTAAGAGCTGTGGGGATGGCAAATAATCCAGTCTGTAGATATCCAGTTATTAATTCTGATTCTTATCTCTATTGTATTCCCATTAGGTTGAGTCACGATAGCAGTACTTGCATCCCTCCCACAGCTAGAGAGAGAGAGAGAGAGAGAGAGAGAGAGAGAGAGAGAGATCAATGTTAATGGTAGGTGTGCTGTTTCCAGTCTCCGGGTGTGTTGGGCGCGGTAATGTGGGTTGTGTTGTGAGGTCGAGAGGATGGGTTTGAAGTGCTGTTGTGTCTCAGTTTTATACAGTTAGGTGGTGGAGGAGTGAAGTGTGAGGTGAAGGGAGAGGTGAGGGATGGGTGAAGGAGAGGTGAGGGAAGGGTGATGGAGAGGTGAGGGAAGGGTGATGGAGAGGTGAGGGAAGGGTGAAGGAGAGGTGAGGGAAGGGTGAAGGAGAGGTGAGGGATGGGTGAAGGAGAGTTGAGGGAAGGGTGATGGAGAGGTGAGGGAAGGGTGATGGAGAGGTGAGGGAAGGGTGAAGGAGAGGTGAGGGAAGGGTGAAGGAGAGGTGAGGGAAGGGTGAAGGAGAGGTGAGGGAAGGGTGAAGGAGAGTTGAGGGAAGGGTGAGATAAAATGGGATAAATATGAGAGGACAGTTAAGAGGGACAAGAAATATTGAGATAGATAGATAGAAGATAGATAGATAGATGATAGATTGATAGATAGATGGATAGATGGATAGATAGATAGAGTGTTAAATATTAGGAGTATAACAGAGTATATCAGGTTGAAGTATGATGTGGACTCTGGCTGGAGGGACTGACTGCCCTAAAGCTGAACAAAGAAACCGGTTTCTCTCTTCCGTTCTCTCTCTCTCTCTCTCTCTCTCTCTCTCTCTCTCTCTCTCTCTCTCTCTCTAATACTTTACCTTCGTCACATAGGCTAAGATAAGGTTACATATGGGCCCCACAATATAGCGAGAGCACACACACACACACACACACACACACACACACACACACACACACACACACACACACACACATCACACACACACACACACACACACACACACACAACATTATTCCATTTTTTTTAAGGAATTAAATGTTATGGATCAGGTAAATTCTGTGTTAAAATTTCCACTGATATATTTCACTGAACACTTTCCTGGGACGCTTGTGGATTCGCTCGTTGTCGTGTCGTGTCGTCTCGTCTCGTCTCGTGTCCTAGTGAACGAGCTAACTGTTGACAGAACGTTCATATTATCTCGAAACTTAGCTTGTCTTTCATTCCCCGACCTCCTGCTTATCCCATATACACTATCTGACCTCCCGCTGCCTCCTCAATCTCCCCTGGCCTCTCTAAATCTCCCCTGGCCTCTCTAAATCTCCCCTGGCCTCCCCAAACCTCCCCTGACCTCAACACCTCCCCTAACCCAACCCAGGAAAAGTTTGGGTGGTTAATCTTCAAGTTAAAACAAGCCAGGGTGCCTAATCTTCACCTGATCCTAAGATAGTATTGATAGCTTGCTGTGTATACCTGTAGTCCATCATAGAGAGGGGGTGAGGGGGGGTAAAGGGGTGAGGGGGTAAAGGGGAGGGGGGGGGGCAGTACACAGGTTGGCGACAGAAGACATAGGGAGAAAGATGAGGGGAGGAGGGGGAAAGGGTGGGGAGGTGAAGGGAGAGGAGGGGAGGGAAAGGGTGGGGGGGGGGGAATCTAGTCTCTGGTTCTCAATGGTATGTTTCCATGTCCAGGTAATTCGGTCACGGGGGACGTTGAGTAACACTGTCTTGCCGCCCATGGAGTGTTGGTGGTCAGGTCAGGGTGATGTGTGTGTGTGTGTGTGGGAGGCCATCTTACAGTCATCTCGTCAGCAACAGTCAGGGGGTAACAGTCTCCTCAGCTCCCGTACGATGAACTCTACCCGTCGTAACTGGAGACTGTGACTGATCCTAACTGTCTGACATTAACGAGTACAAAAACGATCGTCCATAAACATCAAAATTATTATATATATAAATACCGAGAGACTTAACCCTTTATACTGGACCAGATTTAAATTTGTCTCGTAAATGGTGTTATGTGATTTTATTTTTAATTTAAAGTGTCATTTTATTTTTGAAGTGATGTGTTGTTATTTTTGTTTTGAAGTTGGAGGTAAATATATTCTTATTTTTACTTATGAGGAATATTAGTCGTATTTACCTTTGATAAGTCATTCAGTTTATGGCTATGTTAAAATTAATTCTTTGGTCTATATTTTCAAACAGCCCCTGGATTTTCCTTCAACTTCATACTCATGTGCTTAATCAGACGAACGTTCGCCCGTCTTTAGTTAGTAGTGGCGATCATTAATAACAGGAGTACCAGATGTATTGGTACTGTATAGGTCGTAAAGATCCAGGAAGAGCCTTTATTTCCGGGCTACATTAAGTATCCATTTAAAGGTGTTTCTGTGGTAGTAGTTACTTAAGAGTATAAGGAGTCACAGATTTGGAAGAGTTTCCCCTTTAAGGTCTACGGTAATGAGGGCGAATGTTTGGGTAACTCTTGAGTGTGTGTGTGTGTGTGTGTGTGTGTGTGTGAGGTCCCATACCCTTGTTGGTGTTTCTGAAGGTGGTGGTGGTGCTGTTTTGAGAGAGAGAGAGAGAGAGAGAGAGAGAGAGAGAGAGAGAGAGAGAGAGAGACAATAACTGGTAGGGTCACACACACACTACACTGTAACTAGCAGGGTCTGGATAACACTATACCACCGTAATACTCTCGGGTGTGTGGTAAAGTCAGTTGTTTTGTGTGGAAATATAATGAACATTTATTTTTTGAGGGGGGGCAGGAATTGGACTCTCACCTTTGCTAATGATTATTTTTAGTGACGGAGAACACTTATCTGGCGTCTTTAAATTGGTCAGTCACGAATTCTCTTCCTAAATACAATCATAGTTATTATTTAAAAGCTACAGAGTCTTGAATTCAACTCAATTTTTTTTAATAAATGTATCAAATTTTCTTTCTGGTTCAATTATATTAACCTATCGTTATATGTCAATTTTATATCATTGTAATAATATAGATATTTTATAATACAGTAAATCATCTCGTATCATAACCTAACCTAACCTAACCTAACCTAACCTTACCTTACCTTACCTAACCTAACCTAACACCGAGAAAAAAATGTAATTAAGAAAAAAATTTTGGATTCAGATTTAAAAACAAAAATTCTCTGTTAAATAAAAAGAAGAATTTTTTTCCTGGGGTAATTTCTTGTATGTGATTTTTGTTTTTGTTTTTTGTAAAGTAAAAGGATTTGGTTTCAGCTATTAAAGGTAAGGGTTTTGTTTTGCAATTTCTTAAAGATATTTATTTTTATTTTTTATTACTATTTCTTTAAACCTCACACACATTACGCTCTTATGTTCGTCTCTGTAGAAGTTACCAGACTCCTGTGAAGCGAGAGGCAGAGAATCGTGTTCACTCTCCTGGGTTAACACATCGCCCTTATGTGTTTCTGGTTAACTTACGCCCCTTGTCTTCCCCCTTAAGAGCGAGAGGACACGTTCACTTTTGATTAGCGAGTGTTGTTGTTTTTCTTTCTGCGGTCATAATTGGTACTGGTATCAGGTGTCTTCAAGAGAGCTCCAGTACTCTCTCTCTCTCTCTCTCTAGAAGGGGCTAGAGAGAGGTATCGATGACATAAGCCACAGAAATACTATAAACGGAATAAAATATATGGTTGTAGGGGATCGTGGTTAGGGAAAGACAAATGAACATCATCACGGCATTTATAGTCATTCATTTGTTTATTTGGGAATTTATTTGTTGATTTATTCGGTATAATTTTTATTTTATTGTTGTTGCTATTATTATTATTATTATTATTATTATTATTATTACTATTACTATTACTATTACTATTGTTATTGTTATTATTATTTATTATATTATATTTTTATTTTTTTTATTTCGTTGTTAGTCGTTGGACCATTAGATTCTTGGGGCCCTGTACCCTTGGATTAGTGGGCCCCTAGATTCCTGGACCAACTCGGGGTTATGACCACTACACCACCCACCACCAGAAAATGATGATGTTATCTTTGACGGCTGTGACAGTATATGTGAGAGAGAGAGAGAGAGAGAGAGAGAGAGAGAGAGAAGAGAGAGAGAGAGAGAGAGAGAGTTATCTATCCACCTACGTGATCCTGTGATGGAGAGGTGTGTGTGTGTGGGGGGGGGGGGGGGGTGCGGAGGTGTGGGTGTGAGAGAAGGTGTGGGTGTAGGGAAGATGTGGGTGTGAAGGAGGTGTGGGTGTGAGGGAAGGTGTGGGTGTGAAAGAAGGTGTGGGTGTGAAAGAAGGTGTGGGTGAGGTGTGGGTGCTGTGGACCAGGAGAAGGGAGGCAATACTGAAACTTGACCCAGATGGTGGTTGTTGTGGTGGCGCTTGTACACGAGTCCGCCCACGCCCACCTCTTATCTTGTTCCCAACGCCCACGGTAAGTTTCTCTCTCCTATTACCCATGCTCACACCTGCCCATGCTCTCCTCTCTTGTCCCCCCCCCTCACTGAGCTCTCTCTCTTTTGTACCCCACGTCCACACACACACACCCCCACCCACCCACCCCCACCCACCCCCACTACCTCGCCACAACCAGTCACGACTTTCATCCACCCACACACCCACTACCGCTAAACACTCGCCCACAACACCACCACAATAATTCCACTTCCACCACGCACCCTCATACTATCACCGCCCACACTTAATGGCCCCCCCCCCCACCCACCGACCCCACCCCCCCTCCCCACATGAGCACAGTCGCCCCCTCCACTTGATTTTTTGATTGAATAATGGTTAGAAAATATGAGTTGAGGATGGCAGGTGGTGTTGCCTGTCTCCTGTATTTGGCTCTCCACACACACACACACACACACACACACACACTGCTGGGGTCACTGCCCGCTCAAACCCCCTCTCCACTCCCACTCCTTCCCTCTCTCTCTCTCCCTCCGTCGCCAAGTGCACGAGGCAGGCGATAGTGGGGGGTCTCTAGCCAACAGCGGGGTGGGTGGGTTGTAGGGCTGTGTGAGGGGCTGCATATACACTTGGTTACCGTCAAGGCTCAGGTGATGTGTCTCTCGCTCCTCACCTTCACTCGGGTTGGTGCCAGTCTTGTGCTTGAGAGAGAGAGAGAGAGAGAGAGAGAGAGAGAGAGAGAGAGAGAGAGAGAGAGAGTCAGCCACACACACACACGCAAAACACATATTTATACACACACATAGATTTACACATACACAAATCCCCATACACATAGATTTACACGTACACAAGTACCCCCACGCACATAGATTTACATGTACACAACCACCTCCTCCCCCACACACACATACATACACAGAAAAGTAGCATGAGTTGCAGTGTGTGTGTGTGTGTGTGTGTGTGTGTGTGTGAGAGGCCGATGTTTTCCTGCCTCTGTTTGTGTACATTGACCACTATTGATGGCCTCTCCTGGGGGAGACTGACCTCTCCTGGGGAACACTGACCACTCCTGGGGGACACTGACCACTCCTGGGGGGACACTAACCTCTCTTGGGGGACACTAACCTCTCCTGGGGGGGGGGGAGAGTAACCTCTCCTGGGGGACACTAACCTCTCCTGGGGGACAGTAACCT
The DNA here is from genome assembly GCA_958450375.1 of Homarus gammarus. Lineage (NCBI taxonomy): Eukaryota > Metazoa > Arthropoda > Malacostraca > Decapoda > Nephropidae > Homarus > Homarus gammarus. The sequence goes on from CAUDMG010001572.1 coordinate 3,146,648, forward strand.
CTCCTGGGGGACACTGACCTCTCCTGGGGGACACTGACCTCTCCTGGGGGACACTAACCTCTCCTGGGGGACACTGACCATTTCGGGGGGAGACAGTAACCTCTCCTGGGGGACACTGACCTCTCCTGGGGGACACTAACCTCTCCTGGGGGGGACACTGACCTCTCCTGGGGGACACTGACCTCTCCTGGGGGACACTGACCTCTCCTGGGGGGACACTGACCTCTCCTGGGGGACACTGACCACTCTAGACGTCACCAATGCACGTGTAGGAAGGACAAGTTCTTATATTGGCCATAAGCTAACAGCCGCTCGACTTAAATCTGCCTCTTATAGTTTACGAGTCGCTGTAACACGTGAGAGTAAACAAGAAAGTAGGTTGGGTAAATAGTGTTCACTGTTAACCCTTCACTAAGCCTTTGTGGGTTAGGGAATTATTGGGATCACATGAAGATTAACCTCCCCTAGTTTATTTCTCCTGAAGATTAAGCTACCCTAACGCTGGCTTATTCTAACTTAACTTAAGCTAAGCTAACTTAACTTAACCTAAGCTAACCTAACTTAACCTAACCTAACCTTAACCTAACCTAACCTATCGCTGGCCAAATATGTCTTAACCTGACCTATCTTAACCTACTCTAACCTAACTTAACTAATCTGACTTCACCTGACCTAATCTAACCTAACCTACCCTACCCTACCACCCTCCCCAGGTAGCATTAGGGAGTATAATTTCCAGGTGAAATAATCTGAGGATAGAGGTCTAATCTTCAGGTGTTCCCATTAATACACCATACATATATGTGTGGAGGTGTGTCATGTTGTACTGAAGACGGCATTAATACTTGGACACAAAGCTGCTATCACTAATGCGTTTGGGTGTGGTGGTGTTGGGGGCTGGGGGGGGGGGGTAATCGTCATGTGGTCTAATTGTTGTTGTTGTTGATTACTAGCCGTTCTCATAAGCTCTTATCTATGTCACTAATTTGATCACACAGCTGTGGGTGATCTCATTCAACTTTCACTGAAATTTGAGATAGTTTATTTTGGTTAACGTAATTGAAATTTTCGGGTTTTGGTGTCGTGTGTGTGTGTGTGTGTGTGTGTGTGTGGAGAGAGGTCATTGGTTGCTGGCCTCATTTTTAACTTTTGAGTGTATATGTATGTAAAGAAATTATTCATGTTCAATTTTGTGTTAACAGGGACTTGGTTTGTGAGGGCTGAGTTTCAGTGGGTATTATCTGTGTGTGTGTGTGTGTGTGTGTGTGTGTGTGTGTGTGTACATTCCTATATATGGGGGGTAAATACAGTCATGGGGATTGAAGATTAGTTGAAAATAGATCTGTATCAGACCATGGGAGACGCTACTAGGGACCAGGCCCAGACCAGTGTGTATAAGACCACAAGATTAGAAAACCATTGAGAGGAACCTGCCAAGGACCCTTCAGGAGAACAGGTCTGGTAGATTTCAGCTGATTGACTGATTGACTGATTGATTGACTGACTAACTGATATATTTTTTTTGCATATCTCTTTCAATTATGACTAACTGGTCTCCATAAGAAGTCCAGTGTGATCGATTCCTCAAGGGTCCAGTGTTATTACAGAAGGAACCCCCCCCCCCCCCACTACACACACTCATCCTCGACACCGGCTCCTACTTCCACCTGAGATCCCTCGTCTACGAATTACTGTTCGACACCACAACCGCATCCAGCCCATATGAGCACGCACTGATCGCTATAAGAACAGCCCAGTCCTATCCATTGTAAAAATTACCAACATCTCGTAATCAACCAGTGTATTCACTCCTAGTCAATCTTACCTTTTTGCACTGTCACTATGAAATGCCCTGTAGTAAGACCTTCTCCCCACCTAGTTATTATATATCATATTTGTATCACATATGTTACTTGTATATTATTTGTCAATCAAGTGATCCATTCCCTAATTATGTATTTTCAGTGTTCCGGCTGCCATGCGCTTTCAATAAACCGTTAATTATTATTATTATTATTGTTACACACACACACACACACACACGGAAGGCAATTGTTGTTAACCTACCTCACTTGACCACCTCACGATAGCCTGGAGGGTGTATGTGTGTGTGTGTGTGTGCATGCATGCATGCGTGTGTAAGTGAATTCCAGCACAGGTTTACAGGCCGTTCTAAAACAGAATACTTCCCTGTCCATTAAAGAAAACCAGACCCCAGATTCACTAACTTTAAGGGGATACTACTAGAAATAATACCATTCTCTAGTCGTCTACCTATACCTAATTACTTATATACCTATACCTCTATACTTATACCTGTACCTATACCTATACCTATACATGTATTTTTATTTTATTATTTGAGATGAACTTGTGTGAATAAATTAGTGTTGCCGCTTCATTTTTGCATAGGGGATAATTTTTGTTGTTGTCAGGTGTTGCGTGTTGGTGTCTTCAAAGGTAAACAAGACAACACAGGTAGCGGGGGATAATTAACCTGAGGTACCCCAGCTGATGACCAGGTGTAAATGAGGTGTTGAGATTAAGGTGAGGGAGGGAGAGACCTGCTTTGTGTGTGGTGTAAGTGATGGTGTTTTTGGTGGTGACTGCTCTCTCTCTCTCTCTCTCTCTCTCTCTCTCTCTCTCTCTCTCTCTCTCTCTCTCTCTCTCTCACCTACCTTACAGTACCTGGCATGTGTTTAGGTCGACAAATAAATACCTGTGCGTGACCTCCAGCAAGCCTCCACCACCCACTGCGCCTCCCTCGCTCGCTGGGTCATCGGAGACTGCGTTAGGAAAAAAAAAAAGTGTGTGTAAGCTAAGGTGAGGACAGGTACCTCCCCAGTGAGCGCTCTGGCATTTCCTCTCGGTCAAGATTCTGATGTTTTATTCCCAGGATGGACTCACGCCGGTGGTGGTAGTAGTAGTAGTAGTAGTAGTAGTAGTAGTAGTAGTAGCAACGTAAGTGAACTACTTGAGTTTACCTCCGTCTTAGTTACCTTGGCGTTTGAATTAAGACTGAAATGACGTTACTATTATTATTATTATTTGCTGTTGTTGTTGTTATTATTGATGATATAATACAATGATTACTGTCAAACCGTATCTTGGTATACTGTTAGGGTGAGAGGAATGACACACACACACACTACCATCACTCGCCCTCAATCATTCATTTACTCTCTAGTTTGTGTGTCTGTCTGTCTCTTAGAAGTCACATCCGTTGTTAAATTATCATAAAATATTAAAGGTGTAGAAACATGGCCGTCTTGATGGTGTACACAACAACACAAACTAGGGGTTAAGAGTAGTGGTGTGTGTGTGTGTGTGTGTGTGTGTGTGTGTGTCAGGGATTTTGGGCACACAAAAAATAGCTACCCTTTTAAAATCAAATAAATAAATAAATAAATACATAAATACAAGAATATTTGTATCAAGTAAAATTAAAAAAAAATATATTAATAAGTGAATATAACTCTAAAGGTTTATTAAGTCTGGATGACATGAAGGCCCTTGACTAACACCTGAGGGGAGACTAAAGTAAGAGGCAGCTCCCGCGTCATGAACACCTGTAATCAAGTATATTGTTGTGTACAGGTACAGTAAACACCTTGATGACCCAGGGGAGGGGAGGGCGGCACCAAGCAACTGATGTGAAGGCGAACCATTCATAAACACACACGCACACACACACGCACACACACACACACACACACACACACACACACACACACACACGATATACAAGATTCAAGGTGTTTCTGTCGGGTGTTTTGATAATAGTACAGGAGGATAACAGATACGAATCCGTGACAGGTGTTGGGAGGCGGGCGGGGCGGGGGGGGGGGGTACACCTGATGCCTGGACCACTCCGGAATGTCAGGGGGAGTGTTTGCTGCCCTCACGACATCACTACCACAGATGGTACCTTCTATTGTGTATAGCTGCGTGGGTTAGCTCTATGCATGCTTGTACTAGTTGCCTCGCTTCCCTGGCACCTCTTACTCTAGGGGCGTCTCACTACACCCCGCCCCCTCAGCTTGTTTACCAACCTCTCGTGTGTGTGTGTTTGTGTGTGTGTGTGTGTGTGGGTGCCACTTGAGTGTGACAGTGGCGCGAGTGTTGTGGGCGGTCTGTCCTGCTTCACGCTTCGGTGTGTCGGTGAAAGTGAGGCCGCCTGTCTCCCTCTCACCCCCTTCACCTCTCTATCTCTTTATTTCCTTCCTTCCTCCTTTTTCTTCAACCTCACTTCATCTCCCCATCCATCTTCTCTTCTCTCCCTTGTCACCTCCCCTTCTTCCTCCTTCCACTCCCTCGATTCTTCCATTTTCCCCTTTAATTTTTCTCTCCTTCCCCTTCCTTCCTCCTTCTGATTTTGCAACCTTCCCCACCTCCTTCATCCTCTTACTTTCTTTCTTTTACTTCACATTCCTCTCTGGTTATCCCTCCCTCCCCTTCCTTCCCCTCCCTCCCCTAATCCCCATCCCTACACAGTACACACTCTTCCCCCACTGACTCCCTATATACTTCAATCCTCATTCCCTTTATCACTCCCTCTCTCTTTCCTAAGATATTACTCCCTTCCTCCCACCCTTCTACACCTTCACCGCTCCCTTTCCAATCCCCCCTCCCGCTTAACCCCCCTCAACCCCCCCTCCCGCCCCCTCCCCACCACACCGTACCAGTCACTAAGGGAGCTCCCACCCCAACCCCCCTCGAGGCAAAAATGGAAACTTGCATTTGGAACAGCGCCATCTTGAGTGTTATCCACCCACCACCATCACCACAACCTCCCTTCTAAAACCTAACCTAACCTAACCTAATATAACCTAACCTAAACATACGGCATTAGAGATTAAGTTTTAAGATGCCGTCGAAATTATGCCGAGACTCTATGGTCGGTCAATACGCTGCTTATATTGTTTGGGTGAAAAATATTAATGGGGGAATTTTTGGTAATGGGAGGTGGAGGTGTGGGTGATGGAGGAGTGTGGGTGATGGTGGAGGAGTGTGGGTGTTGGTGGAGGAGTGTAGGTGGTGGTGACTGGGAGAGGTTGACTGGTGGTGAGTGTGAGTGGTGTTGTGGGCATCAAGATAAGACTGAGTGATTCCTGACAGTCAAGTGGGAACAGTTTAGTCAGATTTTGGTCAATGTCTCAGTTTCTACGTCGAGGTGGTGAATGTTGTTCTTGGTGGTGATAGTGTGGTGATGATGGTGATGTGGTAGTGGTGTTGATGTAGTGTTGGGGAAGCGGTGGTGGTGAGAGTATGGTAGTGGTGGTAGTGGACCTGCTTATAATGATCTCCGCTTAAGGGAGCAGCAGACCTGAACATGAACGACACCTAGGTATTTGGGACACACACACACACACACACACACACACACACGAGCAAGTTAACATAAATTGAAACGTATGTAGAATTATACAGGGGAAGGATGCCTCTACAGTAACTTACATACAGGGTGTGTGTGTGTGTGTGTGTGTGTGTGTGTGTGTGTGTGTGTGTGTGTGTGTGTGTGTGTTTTCCATGTTTACACTCATCTTATCCCTCAGGTGTGATGGTGCACTAATTAACGTGACATCTGTACCTTCAGTGTGTTGTTATTCCTAGTGTACACAGTATTTTGATTAGGTCCTAGATGCCAAGTGTGGATGTAGCCTCAGTATATCAGCTATCTTGTCAACAGAGATAAAGTGCTGTGCCATTGTATACACAGTGTGGTTGGATCTATCTCTATAAGGTTATATTTTTTCACAGTCTAAGACGTAGTGTTGGAGTATGTGGCCATTACTACTACACTAGTACTACACATACTACAAAACTACTACTACTACACTTTTTTGTATTTATTTTTTATATAAAACGTGGCCTCCAGCCTCCCTCAATAGTCACACTTTCGCCGCCATTTTATTACCTTAAAATTAACTATCCTAATACATAAGTAGATACAAGTAGCTACCCTGTCTGTGTTGAGTTAGTTGAGCCGCAGATCTATGCGGCATTCAGTGACTGTTGCCTCGTAGTCAATATCTGCAGCTGTTGTCGGCTTTGGGGTCGATGCTCTCGTTCCCCTGAGGCATAGCAAAGCAGACCTAAGGAGAGAGAAGGACAGTCGATATCTCAACCAAGCTGTAACATAACTTTTGGGCTGCTGCCTCAGTTTGGATAACACCTCAGCGAGTCTGGCAAAGAAGCATCTTGCACTTGGTCCCATCCCACCAGAGGTTGTGAGCACCAGAGGAGTGAAGCTGCCTTGATCAACTTTCTGAATTCTCTCCCCATATGCCCTTATCTTGTCGCTCTCGTTCCTCCCGTGTGCAGCATCGAGAGCTAGGTTGCGGTGACATGCGGCCATGGGATCAAAAATCCTTCTGTCGAAAGAGGCTCGCTGTCCCCGCGTCCAGAATCCTCGAGCACTGGCGTCCACACGGGCTTCGTTGGATGTGTTTGAAGTCCTATGTTGAAAATTCTCACCGTGCAATGGAAGGAGGGTCGGTTCTATACTACTGCAGCCACTCTAGTACTACACTACTACTACAGTACACTACTACTGCCACTCTACTACGACACTACTACAACTACTACTATACCATTGTTGTTGTTGTTAGTATTATAATCCTTTTATTATTATTATTATTATTATTTTATTATTATTATTATTATTATTATTATTATTATTATTATTATTATTATTACTTTGCTGTCACTCGGAATTTTGTATAACGATCATTGCATTACACACACACACACACACACAATGGAATGCTTTCAGACTGGCAGGTATTTAAACCCCGGCTGGTTGGCTGGGTGGTGGTAGTCGTATCAGTTATCGGCACAACAAGGTGTGTGGATAAACGGAACCATGCGTCGTTTAAAGCCATGTTACTGAACACCCCCGGTTATAAATACCCATGATGCCAGCACCTACATCCCGGCCCGACAGGTGGTGCAGGTGGAGGGAGAGAGGAGAGGGGGAGGGGGGGGGGGTATCCAAGCGCCCCAATTTAATCGACGGGGAAAATTTTTGTGAGTTGGACGGGTTGGAGTCGTACGTGATAGGTTGTAGGTTATGAGGTAGAGGAAGTTGTTGTAGGTGGTGGTGGTGGTTGTGAAGATGATGGGTATAGTAGTGGTAGTTGTGGTTGGTTGTCCACGGGTGTTGGTGGTAGTGATTTACACACACACACACACACACTTGATTTACCAACCTAAGTCATTAACAAATACGTATGAACCATAGTTAATTAGAGTCAACAAGAGATAATATTAACAACAAACAAATGAATTCTTTAGGTTTACGAGCGTGTTGTTATTGTTACTGGATAAAGAAAACGGGTCAGTTTCTCCCCATTTTACGGTATAACTAAAGAAAAATATTACGACGCCCCAGAAATACTTAACACTGACTCTCACTTCTCATACGGATATCAACAATATTTTCTTAACATACGAAAGAATGATGATTGTTAACTTAGATACAAATAGTAACTTAGATACGAGTAGTAACTTAGATACGAGTAGTAACTTAGATACGAATAGTAACTTAGATACGAATAGTAATTTAGATACGAGTAGTAACTTAGATACGAGTAGTAACTTAGATACGAATAGTAACTTAGATACGAGTAGTAACTTAGATACGAGTAGTAACTTAGATACGAGTAGTGATGATGCTTTTGTTGTTGTTCTTTTGCTTAATGAGGAGAGTGATGGCAAGGTGTGGTGAGGTTAACATGGTGAGCAGAGGGAGGCGCTTAGTAGTATGCAAGACGCGGGGGAACAAAAATATGAATGACTTAGGTCGGACGTGAGGTGATTACAATGGTGTTTATTATTTATATCTAGGTGAGGTGTGGGGGGGTGGGTTGGGTGGGTGTATCTGGTGTGTTGGGGGGTGTGTTGGGGAGGGGGTGTGTGTTGAGGGTGTCTGGTGTGTTGGGGAGGGAGGGGGGATGTGAGGGTTGACCTGACCCCATCTCGCCACTGGTGCTCTTAAAGTGTTCACTCACAAACCTTGACCCCTCTCTTGCTTTTACCCAGCCACCTACCTACCCACCCACCCACCTACCCACCGACCCACCCACCCAGCCACCCACCCACCCACCCACCCACCCAGGTCAAGTCCAGTCATGCCCATATTGGAATAATTTGATTCAGTGTTGCTTGGCCTAACGCTCTACCCAGGTCACTCCACACCCCAGCCCTTAACTCACTCCACACCCCAGCCCATTCATACCCTGTCTAGCTTTAACTCCTGCATCATCCATTCTCTTTCAATCACACCCACTTTACCTTTCAACTACCTGTATCCAGTTACTTATGATCAATTCTGAATATCTTTCTATTTCATTCAATTCTCACAGCTCTAAAGATTTTACTGTGAATCTTTTGTTATTTTTTTATTTTATCTATCTATCTCTCTATCTATCTGTCTATCTATCTATCTATCTATCTATCTATCTATCTATTAGTGTCTGTATTAGTTCAATATATATTTTAGTTGACAATTCATCGCTTAACAAATTCTATGTCTTCTCCACTGTCATACTTACCTGTGTGTGTGTGTGTGTGTGTGTGTGTCGGAAAAAATTATCATAATTATCCCAATTATTCGTGATGTATAAATATTTGAAGAGGAAAATATAGAGGGTTATATAATATTATAATTAACGATACAAGTGAAAGTAGAGTTTTATAATACACACACACACACACACACACACACACCTCACACACACACACACACACACACACACAGTTAAAAGAATGTCTGTGTTTAATTAAAATTGAAGGTTTTTAGTTCAGAGAGAGAGAGAGAGAGAGAGAGAGAGAGAGAGAGACCTAAGCATGAGGAACCTAGGAATGAAGAGGTGGTGTGGTGGAGGACCCTTGGAGGAGGAGCTTGGCTGGAGAGGGAGGTCCTGCTTGGGGGTCACACTCCACCACTTATCTTCATGTATTGGATGGTGGTAGGCCCGTATGATAGTGGTGGTTGTAGTTGTGGTTGTTGTGGTGATGGTGGCTTTAGTTGTTGTGATGGTGGTTGTTGTGGTGGTGGTTGTTGTGGTTGTGGTGGTGGTAGAGGTGATTGCAGTTGTGGTGGTGATGATGATGGTGGTTGTTGTGGTGATGGTGGTTGTTGTTGCTGTGGAGGTGGTTATCGTTGTGTTGGTTGTTGTGATGGTGGTGACAGTGGTGGTGGTGATAGTGGTGGTGGTGATGGTTGCTGTGGTTGGTGTTGTAGTATTGCTGTAACGCCGTGATGTTGTAGTTACTTACCGTACTTAATGTAGTTATTGGTAGATAATGTACATCACTGTGATTCCATGAAGGTGTGTTTTGTGTTGCTGGTATAATATTTGTGTTGCTTTCACTGGCCGATGAAACACTTGAAATATTTGTTCGAATGTTGCTTGTGTTGACATTTGTGTAACTCAAGTGTTTACCGCGATGATGTCTTCAGTACATGTGTTGACAGTGTTGAAAGTGTTGGTATAGTGTTGTATGTGGTGGTATAGTGTTGTATGTGGTGGTATAGTGTTGTATGTGTTGGTATAGTGTTGTATGTGTTGGTATAGTGTTGTATGTGTTGGTATAGTGTTGTATGTTTTGGTATAGTGTTGTATGTGGTGGTATAGTGTTGTATGTGGTGGTATAGTGTTGTATGTGTTGGTATAGTGTTGTATGTGTTGGTATAGTGTTGTATGTTTTGGTATAGTGTTGTATGTGTTGGTATAGTGTTGTATGTGTTGGTATAGTGTTGTATGTGTTGGTATAGTGTTGTATGTGTTGGTATAGTGTTGTATGTTTTGGTATAGTGTTGTATGTGGTGGTATAGTGTTGTATGTGGTGGTATAGTGTTGTATGTGTTGGTATAGTGTTGTATGTTTTGGTATAGTGTTGTATGTGTTGGTATAGTGTTGTATGTGTTGGTATAGTGTTGTATGTTTTGGTATAGTGTTGTATGTGTTGGTATAGTGTTGTATGTGTTGGCAGTGTTGTGTCGGTAGTGTTGTTTACGTCAGAGTGATGGCTGGGGCTGATATAATGAAGTGTTGCTGCCGAGTTGTGTTGTTTCTTGTGAGAAGGAGTTTGTGTCACCCTGGTGTGTGTTTCGTATGGAGGATGGTTAGCACTTCACACACACACACACACACACACACACACACCGCCTTTGATCTGGTCTTTACGAGATTCTTCAACAGTATGTGGGTCGAGGGAGGGGTAGAGAAGGGGTGAGGGTAGGGGGGCGTTTGGTTGAGGGTGGGGTAGAAGTGGGGGGGGGGGGTTGGTTGAGGGTGAAGTAGGGAGGAGGTAGTAGTGGAGGAGGACAGGGAAGAGGTTGATCCAGGGTGAGGTAGGGGTTCGAAGGGGGAGGTGGAGGTTGGTCGAGGGTGAGGTAGGGGTTCGAGAGGGGGAGGTGGGGGGTTGGTCGAGGGTGGGATGGAGATGGAGGTGGCACCGGGGAGGTACTCACTTGTCACCACTATAGAACCAAGATGTGTTTGTGAGGAAGATTTAAAAGACGTTTACCCACACTAAGATAATTACTTTGTGACGGCTAGTTGTGTGGGTTATGTGTGTGTGTGTGTGTGTGTGTGTGTGTGTGTGTGTGTGTGTGTGTATGTGTTTGTTTGTTTGTTTGTTTGTGTGTGTGTGTGTGTGTGTGTGTGTGTGTGTGTGTGTGTAGTCTTATTTTTCATTCTTCTGTCAATTCTTATCTAGTATTTTCTTCATTTACATCAACAGATATATAAAACTCAGTAGTAGTTTCTCGTACCTGGGACTGGCCACACCTGTATATCGAGATGGCATTGGCTGGAAGGGTCGGCAGTACGTTTTGGAATTAAATGTTTTGCTTGGAAATTGAACACCTTCCTCCCCGCTGAACGAATAGAATCTAAACTTTGATCTTTTCCACTGTTTTTGCCCAGTTAGCGGTTCCGGCACAGGTAATCATTGAGGGAATCAGACACACACACACACACACACACACACACACACGTACGTTCCGATCTTCACCCCCAAGGAGGTTGTGGCGTAAGTATAGAAAAACGAAAATTATGGGAAAATATTCTTGTTTTTTGGTAACTTAAGAAACCGCTAACCCGATTACTGGGACAATTTGTACGCAGGTCTTAAGGAGAGAAGGATATCATATATATTTAGAACTGTGTGAGTGGTTTAAATATTTGGTGACTATATTTCATTTTAAATAATATTACAATTTTGGGTTTAGAAAATAATATGTGTGGATCAAGGTAAAGATACTTTGTGGGGTGAGTTAGGAGTTTGTTGAATAATGATTTGAGATAGGAGTGGTGAGGGAGTGTGGTGGTGGTGGTGGTGATGTTAGAAGGTTACACTGTTATCCCTAGGTTAAAAATATGTGATAGAACGTAAAGAAAGATGAATAGTAAAGTAGAGAATGGAGAAGGTGATAAGAATGGTAGTTGAGATAGAATGGAGGAAGTGAAGTGGAACAATACCTGATGAAAGAATAATAGAGAGGTGGGAGATAATAGGTGCATTAAACCCATTGACTACGATGACTTACACTAGACAATGGCCTATTCCTTTGCTTGAGATAGTCTATTCAAGAGGTTAAGTCATCGTACTCGAGAGGTTAAGTCATTGTACTCAAAAGTTAAGTCATCATAATCGTGAGCTTATGTCATCTTACTCAAGGGTTAAATCATCGTATTCAAGAAGTTAAGTCATCGTACTCAAGGGGTTAAGTCATTATATATAAGGGGTTAAGTCATCGTACTCAAGGGGTTAAGTCATTATATATAAGGAGTTAAGTCATCGTACTCAAGGGGTTAAAACATCGTACTCAAGAGGTTAAGAAGACGACCACATCAGAATGGATTAAGAATATATATAAAAAAACACCTGTCGAGGGAAACTGTCTAGTCATCATCATTATCATTATTACAGGTGGAAATTAGTCCCAAAAGAAACATAATCCTTGAAAGGTAAACAAAGTGTAAAATAAGATACAGAGAATAAGAAATAAGGGAATAAAGAGGAGATAAGAGACATGATGTGAAGTGTCTGGTAGAGAATTGATTAGGTTATGGTAGTATGGATATATTGAACGAGAGAGAGAGAGAGAGAGAGAGAGTGTGTAAACTAGATCGATAGTTTGAGTATTGTTGAAGGTAAATGTCAAGTGTTTATATGTACTTTATGTATATATGTATGTATGTATGTATGTATTAGGGTTTCATACATACACTTGAGATATTTAGTAGAGATAAGACCCACAGTGAGGTATACAGACCTTGTAATGTGGTGGCGTCACTCTCTCTCTCTCTCTCCTGCTCAACACTCGTAAAAGAAATGTTACCTCTGAACTTGGCCTCGATTCTCAACAAGTCATTCACAATTTTTTTTTCTGTTTATACGAAAGATTTTTACTGGTGAAAATAATGGATTGGGATGATGTTAGTTGTGTTGTTTGTCAGTTTATTTCTATTTGATAAGTTATGTTGCTGGGTAGTGTGGGTAATGCATGGTGGTAGTACGTGTGGTTCCTGGTGATAGTAGTGGTAGTAGTAGTAGTAGTAGTGGTGGTAGTAGTAGTAGTGGTAGTGACAGTAGAAGTGATAGTAGTAAAAGTAGTGATAATAGTAGCATAGTAGTAGTATTAGTAGTTTTGGTGGAGGTGGTGTTATATTGGTGATGGTGGTTGCAACCGAGTGATCCCGGGTTCGATTCCTGGGGAAGTTTCTTTACGCCATGTGCCTCTGTCTACCCAGCAGTAATTAGTAACCTGGATATTAATCGATTTGCGTTTCGTGTTCCTGGATATTGGTTAGCCAGTGCAGTTGGCGAGATGTCCGGTCCTCTTCGGTTATTCCTTGACACTGGGTCATGAAGGTCATTAACTCAGGGTGTGGCTGTTGTATTGGTGACAGCTTCTACATTTTAAACAAATTCACGCCTAAGTGGCCCTAGGACCGGGCAGCCTCCAACACCAGGGACAGTCGTTGTTATTAGAGTAGTTGTGGTAATGATGATGGTGGTGGTAGTGATGATGGTGGTGGTAGTGATGATGGTGGTGGTAGTGATGATGGTGGTGGTAGTGATGATAGTGGTATTGATGATTGGTGGTGGTAGTGATGATGGTGGTGGTAGTGATGATGGTGGTGGTAGTGATGATGATGGTGGTGGTAGTGATGATGATGGTGGTGGTAGTGATGATGGTGGTGGTAGTGATGATGGTGGTGGTAGTGATGATAGTGGTATTGATGATTGGTGGTGGTAGTGATGATGGTGGTGGTATTGATGATGGTGGTGGTATTGATGATTGGTGGTGGTAATGATGATGGTGGTGGTAGTGATGATGGTGGTGGTAGTGATGATAGTGGTATTGATGATTGGTGGTGGTAGTGATGATGGTGGTGGTATTGATGATGGTGGTGGTATTGATGATGGTGGTGGTGGTAGTGATGATAATGGTGGTGGTAGTGATGATGGTGGTGGTAGTGATGATGATGGTGGTGGTAGTGATGATGATGGTGGTGGTAGTGATGATGATGGTGGTGGTAGTGATGATGGTGGTGGTAGTGATGATTGGTGGTGGTAGTGATGATGGTGGTGGTATTGATGATGGTGGTGGTATTGATGATGGTGGTGGTAGTGATGATGATGGTGGTGGTAGTGATGATGATGGTGGTGGTAGTGATGATGGTGGTGGTGAAGGTGATGATAATGTTAGTGGTAGAGGTGGTGGCTGGCCCAGGGCTGTACGGTAGCGTTCTTGCATGCATCTCTCTCCCCCCCCACCACCCCCTCCCGCAAGTGGCCATAAGCCGCCATATATAGAGCAGGAGTAATAAGCACCGCCACCTGCACCACTACCCCCTCTATATCACCATGCAGTATCACCTTCCCTGTAACATAACTCACTCCTTTATAAAGTTACATCTATGACCTTATTACCTGTGTATTAACCCTTTGAGGACGATGATTTAACCCTTTGAGGACGATGATTTAACCCTTTGAGGACGATGATTTAATTAACCCTTTGAGGACGATGAGTTAACCCTTTGAGGACGATAATTTAACCCTTTGAGGACGATGATTTAATTAACCCTTTGAGGACGATGCTTTAATTAACCCTTTGAGGACGAGGATTTAATTAACCCTTTGAGGATGACGATTTAACCCTTTGAAGAACTACAATTTAACCCTTTAAGGACAATGATTTAACCCTTTGAGAGACGATGATTTATCCCACCTACACACAAAGGGTTAACAGAATCAATAGCTCTAACTACTAACAACTAGCCAAATTAAATAGCTAAATAGGATTCTCTTATACATTTTAATAGCTCTGGATATTAAGATTCTTGAATTATAAAATATTACTCATTTAATGGCCTCGTAAAGTAAATTAATTGGTGAACGGGAGGCTGTTGTACCAAGGTGAACTGTGTTATGCATTCCTCAGGTTGGTCTATTTATCACAGCAACATTTTCCAGGTAATTATAGACGGGGGCTGGTAGCTGGTGATGGTGGTAGTGGTAAATAGTAGGTGGTTGTTGTGCTTGGTGGATGGTGGTAGATGGTTGTAGGTGATAGCGATAGTGGTAGGTGGTGTGTCGTGGTAGTAATGGATGGTGGTAGGTTGTGGTAGTTCGTGTTGGGTGGTGGTGAGGCGGTGTGCTGGCCCATGTATTAAAGATATTGTAAAGTGAATGTTGATGTTGTCTCTCTCTCTCTCTCTCTCTCTCTCTCTCTCTCTCTCTCTCTCTCTCTCTCTCTCTCTCTCTCTTGTATAAAATATGGATCTTCTCAACTTAAATTTTACTTTTGAAGGCGGAAAAAATCTGCAATGGGAGTTTTCATAGTGAACAGGTGTTGATTCAAGGTGGAATTATCTGGGGGGGGGGGGGGGGGGGTTAGGTTAGGGATTTTGTTTATCTCTCTCTAAAGTTCACGAGAATTAGTGAATACCAGAGAGATGCGTCACATAAACACACACACACACACACACACACACACACACACACAAAGCTGGCAGTGTTGGGAAACATTCTCAGGTGGGTTGGTGGTAGGTATGCTGGCTGAGTACCCACATCCTCTCACCCACACCTTCATCCACACCTTTACCCCCACACCATAACCCACATCTGTACCCACATCATCATCCCACACCCTCACCTTCATCCACACCCTCACCCTGATCCACACCATCATTACCCACACCCTCACACCTTCACCCCAAACCCTCGCCCACACCCTCACCCACATCCACACCCTCACCCGTACCTACAGCCACACCCTCACCCCATAACCCACACCGTAACCCACATCCACAAAATATACCCACATTTTGGTGGTCGTAACAAAGGGCAGAGGTGTAACATGTGTGAGGTGTGTGACGGCACGAGTGGTGACGTGTGACGGATTGTGGTGACGTTGTCGTGAAGGATTCCCAGTTTACATCAAGCGTTACGTTGTTTGTGTGTGTGTGTGTGTGTGTGTGTGTGTGTGTGTTATGACGTCTATCACCGTTCATGGAGTTAAGTTTCAAGTTTTATCTCAATCTTTAATTTACTTTAAAGAAGCCTTAAAGATGTATCGGAAAGTCAAAGGTAAATTAGTGTTTTGAACAATAAAAATAATCTTGTCAAAGTGGGTATCGTAGGTCGGCATTGCATTCCACCGTCATCACTTCACCCAGCAGTCAAGTTAGGTACCCATTCACACCTGGGTGGACTGAAGGTGCCTCGGACTCGAACTAATGACCCATTGGAGTGAAAGTGAACACTGTATCCACTCAACCGCCACACAATTCATGAAAATACTGTAAAATATCATAAAAAAAAGAAACATTCCTCATCAAATGTTAGCCCTTGACAACTCCTCCCTCACGGTCGGTTCACCACAGTCAGACAGGTCAGGAAGGGCTGGCACTAGGCTAAATAAACACAGGCAGAAAAAGCAACATACTTGAGCTGTGTTCGCAATAAAACGTTGAAACTCGACATAGAAAATACATTGCATATAGTTACAAATCTTAATAGTGGTCACGGCCTTGGGAAGGGGACACGGGTGAGAGGTGGACCAGGTGGCGAGTGTGATATTTATTACTTGGTGCCAGGCAGGTGCCACTGTGTGTGACTGCCTCTTAAAAACTCAGTCATGGACCTCGCTCAATTACAGGTGGTGGCTGGCTGGGTGGCACTGCTTTTAGGTGGTGGCTTATGGTGGTGATGGCTTATGGTGGTGATGGCTTATGGTGGTGACTTATGGTGGTGACTTATGGTAGTGACTTATGGTGGTGACTTATGGTGGTGGTGACTTATGGTAGTGATTTATGGTAGTGATTTATGGTAGTGACTTATAGTGGTGAATTATGGTAGTGACTTATGGTAGTGGCTTTTGATGGTGGCTTATTGTCGTGGCTCATGGTAGTTCGTCATGGTAGTGCCAACTCATGGTGGTGATGGTGGTTTATGGTAGTGCCTGGTGTTTGGGTGTCAGGGTGATCGACAGTGCCAATATAATCTTTAAACTGAGGGAGAGAACGAGAGTGAGGGGTAGTAGAGAGGAGAGAGAGAGAGAGAGAGAGAGAGAGAGAGAGAGAGAGAGAGAGAGAGAGGAAACACAAGACTAAGAATTGTGTTTTGTTACTTGATGTGAGTAATTGCCTATAAATTTAACCGCAATAATTATGATCAGTTTTAGGGTAAGAGAAGTGCATTTTTGCCTCTAGTGACGTCATTATTGGCCTACACGCGATTGGTTCATCATTCAATGTGGGTCTGGTATGGGGGGTGGGCGTTACAGGTGGGTGTGTGGGCGGGATGTGGCGTGGGCGGTACAAGTGGGTGTTGTAGCATAGGTGTTACAGGTGGGTGTGGGTGTTACATGTGGGTGTGTAGGTGTTGTGTCTAGGTCGATACAGTACATTAACTCTCGTGTGTCGTATGGTGGTGACTCATGGTGGTAAGTGTAATATACCGTACTCTCCTTCACGCCACTGAGTCCATATACCGTACTCTCCTTCACGCCACTGAGTCCAGTAAGTCCTTCAGCTTCGTATGTGAATAACGACCACCGGAAAGTAGGTCAGCGTGAGTCACATAAGTTAACCTGAAGTAATAATACCTATACAATATACATTTTTTTAGGTTAAATCACCATACATACTATACACATTGTAGTATACAGATAAGGAGATTTGTATACACCGGGGGGGGGGGGCAGTCAGGCTGTGTATGGCAGAGGGGGGAAGGGGGGGGGGGGTGGAGGTGGTCGAGGTATTGGATCGTATTTTTGGACCAGTGTTCGAGGTATCTGAATGTGTTTGAATTGTAATTATTAAGTACTCATAGTTGGCTTCGGGTAAATGCTTCAGATCACCAGTTTGTGTTATGGCGAGATTAAATAGTACTTAGGAGTTGTGGTCGAGGTTCGAAACTCCCAAACTGGTGTATTGGGTTGGTGTTCGAAATAGTGAACATGTAGTGAAGGACTTTAACCTAACCTAACCTGACCTAACCTAACCTCACCTGACCTAACCTCACCTGACCTGACCTGACCTGACCTTACCTTGTCTGCACGACGCCAGGTGAACTATTCGAGGGTGGAGGAAGAGGCTGTGGGTACCTGGCGTCTCTCTGTGTACCTGGTGTCTCTGTGTACCTGGAGTCTCTCTCTGTGTACCTGGCGTCTCGGTGTACCTGGCGTCTCTCTGTGTACCTGGCGTCTCTGTGTATCTGGCGTCTCTCTGTGTACCTGGCGTCTCGGTGTACCTGGCGTCCCTATCTGTGTACCTGGCGTCTCTATCTGTGTACCTGGCGTCTCTATCTCTGTACCTGACGTCTCTCTGTGTACCTGGCGTATCTATGTAAACAATAAACCAGGCAGGAAACTTTGAATACCTGGGTGTGGGAGGTGAGGGCGGGGCGGTGAAGACTCGTCACGACAATTCAATCTTCTTGGGTGTTGTCTTGACTGGTGGAGGGAGTGATGGTGGTGGAGATGGTGGTGGTGGTGGGGGTGGTGGAGATGATGGTGGTGGAGATGATGGTGGTGTTTGTGATGGTGGTGGTTGTGATGTAGATGGTTGTGGTGTTAGTTGTGGTGGGGGGTTGGGTTGATTGTGGTGTTAATGGTGGGGATGTTGACAATGTTCATTTTGATGGTGGGGGGTGGTGTTAATGGTGGGGGGTGGTGTTAATGGTGGGGGTGGTGTTAATGGTGGGGGATGGTGTTAATGGTGGGGGTGGTGTTAATGGTGGGGGGTGGTGTTAATGGTGGGGGATGGTGTTAATGGTGGGGGTGGTGTTAATGGTGGGGGGTGGTGCTAATGGTGGGGGATAGTGTTAATGGTGGGGGGTGGTGTTAATGGTGGGGGATGGTGTTAATGGTGGGGGGTGGTGTTCATGGTGGGGGATGGTGTTAATGGTGGGGGCAAGATATTCTGCATATGGAAGGTATTTTCATTTATTTATTTCTTATTTATTTATTTTTTTTCAGGCTTGCATGTTGTTCAAGAATGTAGACACGCGGTGTGAGGGAGAGACTGTGTGTACGTGTATAATTATTCCCTGTGAGTGAATAATTCTTACGTTCATGGGAGGGCAATTTCGTACAAAGTGTTTAATACATGTGTGTCTGTCTATTTCTGTCTGTCTGTTTGTTTCTCTGTCTGCTTGTCTCTCTCTCTCTCTCTCTCTCTCTCTCTCTCTCTCTCTCTCTCTCTCTCTCTCTCTCTCTCTCTCTCTCTCTCTCTCTTTGTTTCTGTCTGTCTGCCTGTCTCTCTCTGTCCACCATTTCTTATATAATAAATCACATGAACACACAAACACTCACATTTCATCACCATGTCACTAAAACCCTCTCTTGTCTCCCCCCCCCCCCAACAGGTGAGTTAACAAGCACAGGTACACACGCCATCACCTAGAGACTCCACCTGTACCACTGTTACCACACCCCCCAAGAAGGTAAGGTAAGGTCACGAATCTGGTAACACTGTTTATAGGCTGCAAGGGGTTCAAGGTTTGGTAAATATTATGGAATAGGAAGTATAGTGTGTTGTGACGGCTGAGAGAGAGAGAGAGAGAGAGAGAGAGAGAGAGAGAGAGAGAGAGAGAGAGAGAGAGCAGAACTACAATGCGTGAACAGAGAAAAAATCAAGGTATTGCATGACGTCTGATAGGGAGATGACTAATGATAGCAGCGCCACCATGCATCACGAGAACGCGATATATAAAGGTGATACACGTGTTATGCATGACGGAGGCCACGCACATGCTCTACCATGCAGCTTTTGGCCTAGCAGCGGCGGGGAGATCTGATGACCCACACAGTGCACGCGCGAGTCATGTAACCCCCGTTCAATCAATGTGGTTAGGGAAATGGTGTTTGTGTGTGTGTGTGTGTGTGTGTGTGTGTGTGAAGGAATATTCAACAACTGCCTTGAAAAATGCTTGAGTGAAATTATGGTTTTAGATACGAGGTGACGCGGTGAAACATTGTCAAGGGAATGTATTTGGCCACGTTAATGTGTGTGTGCTTCTCTGTCTGTCTGTCTTTTCTGTCTGTCTGTCTGCCTGTCTGATTGTAAGAAGGATAAGGTCTCCAGGTGTGTTCGTGAATAATAAACTCAGTATATGTGATTTTAGTTGATACTTTTACCGTCCGTGTCGCCACTGGTCACGTGTCACCCTCTGACACTGATGTCTGGTCGTAACGCAGGTAACGTGAGGGCGTGTGACTAATTGGGTTGAGAGAGTGACCAGGTGGATTAAGGGTGTGTGACCAGGTGGGTTAAAGGTGTACTGCCCAGGTGTCACTGATAGGCAACTTGTAGTGATCATAAACAGGTGATGAATCAGGTATTTTTATCAATGTTTTTACCTGCAAGATGACCCAGTAAGATCACCTGTACACCTACTTGTTATCTTGGCCCTGAGATATTACCTGTCATCTCTGTGTTCGATTTAGACATGAGGTTAGGTCAGGTTAGGTCAGGTTAGGTCAGGTTAGGTTGGACAGTACTACCGTTGGTCGTGTTGCTGAGGGCTCGTGTGTCTCAGCCTCATAATTACGTCAGTTTTCTCATGATAATTTTTATATCAAGACCTCGAGAAGATACTGAGTTAAGTACTAGTGTGTGTGTGTGTGTAGGACTATGTGCGCGTGTGTGTGTGTGTGTAGGACTATGTGCGTGTGTTTGTGTATGTGTGGGAGGGGGGTGATTTGTAGTGTGCGTGGGCTCGTGCGGGATGTCGTGTGTCTTCCAAGATGACAGGGAGGATGATGGAGATGTGTGAAGGGGGAGGGAGGGACGCGCCACCACCAACACACACATACAGACAGTGATGGTGATGATGTAGCTGGGTGTGTGTTGTGTCTCCACCACCACCAATACCACTTGCCTGATGCTGCCCCACTCTCACACACTACCAGCAACATTCTTGCCTCCACCACACACCTGTCCCCCACCACACACCTGTCCCCCACCACACACCTGTCCCCCACCACACACCTGTCCCCCACCACACACCTGCCCCCACCACACACAATAATACGAATGGTACTAGTGACACAAGGACAAGTGGCACTAGTGACATTAACACACGTGACACTTGTGACACTAACACACGTGGCATTGATAGCACTAACACACGTGACACTTGTGACACTAACACACGTGGCATTGATAGCACTAACACACGTGACACTTAACACTTAACACTTGTGGTGCTGGTGGCACTAACACACGTGACACTTAGCACTTAACACTTGTGGTACTGGTGGTACTAATAGGGCTGTCACTTGAGTTTAACATCCTATCATGAGCTTGACAAAGGGCCTGGAGTAACTGCCAGACCCACAACTACACTGTTTATTACGACTGACATGATAATCAGACCTCTCGTGTTCTCTTACATTCTACTGGTGGGGGCTGTTTGTCTTGTTGTATTAACCTAACTTGTCCTGTCCTAACCTAACCTAACCTAACCTAACCTAACCTAACTTGTCCTAACCTAACCTAACCCCAAACACCTAAATTCTTAACCTCACCACCACCCAAAAGATAATCATATGACACCCCACGTGCCCAGTGAGTCATTAACCAGGTGAGTTTTGCCCGGGTGTTTTTTTGTCCAGGTGAGTTTTTGTCCAGGTGAGTTTTTGTCCAGGTGAGTTTTTGATCAGGTAAGGTTTTTGACCGTGTACCGTGCCATCCTGCCCCCCCAACTGCCCCCCCCCTCTCTAGTAGGAGTAGAGTTGAGTGGATACAGGTAGAGAGGGAATTGACTAGAATAATAATAATAATAATAGGTAGGGTGTAGTGGTGTGTTTACGGGGTGTAGTAAGAGAGGGAAGGTGTACTGGGGTGTAGTAAGGGTTTAGTGGGATGTGTAGTAGGGTGTGTGTAGGGGAGGTGTAGTGAGGGTGGAATGAGGTGTAGGGAGATGAGTGATGGGCAGAGGAAGGGGGTAATCCATCATGTGGTCGTGGCGGTGTTTGGGCAAGAGGTCAGTCAGCTGGTGGATAGAGAGAGAGAGAGCTACTGATGTGGCTGTGATGGCTTCCTCTCCTGCTTCCTCTAAAATAATATTCTTTACACAGGGCTAAGAGTGTCGGTGTTTTGTCCCGTGTTATTATTATTAGTAGTAGTAGTCGTAGTAGTAGTAGTAGTAGTAGTAGTAGTAGTAGTAGTAGTAGTAGTAGTATTTCATTTTTTGGGGGGTGGAGGAGGCAATTCTTAGTTCTCTCGTCTTCATGCCCTCTGAAATCGTGATCCAAATACTGAGAACTCGCGTCGTGAGCTGGACTGTTGATGGGATCTGTACACTCAAGGGTGAATCACTCGTCGAGGTGTGTTATAACTTCCCTGTAACTCTCTCATTCCTGGTGGTGGTGAACGAGTGGGGGTCTTGAGTACTTATCTTCTCTGTGGATTATAGTAGTAAGTTCTGTTGGATATTATTATTGTTTTTAAGGTTATTTTGGTATTTTGTGGAGTGATATTAAGGAAAGGATATCCAAGAGGTGTGTGATATCCTGCACGTGATAGGAGACTTATTCCTCGTGTTGGGGGGGGGGGGTGGTGTTGCGTGTGGGTGTTGCGAGGTGCGTCTTACTGTTGCTGGCGTCTTATGTTGCATTACTTGCAAGATGAGGCTGCACTTTACTCTTCATCATCACTTCAGGAGTCAGGTTTCACCCCCAAAATGTTTTCATCGTCGCTGTATCGTGTGTGTTTACTTGGAGTCTTTTTTCTTGTGTGTTGACTTATTAATTTCAGTTTGTTTATTTAATTCAGTATTGAGTGTGTTGGCCCCTTTAGTGTCTGAGACGTCCACCAGGGTGCTGTACAGGAAGAACCTTAGAATCTGATCAAACTGAAGCTCATGTATTATTAACCAATAGAAAAGCATTATACTGTGATTTATGTTATGATAAGCGGAGTATTAATACGTGACCGCATGCTGTTATAATGATACAAGGTTTAAACTGGTCTTAAGTAAACTGACGATTATGTTGACTGTGTGACCAAGCTGTTCTCCGTCGCCTTCATGTTGACTTTATTAAACGCTGTCTGGTATGGGAGGTTTAATAATGATTTTACTCATATCACTGTTAACTGACTCATAACTATATTAATCCTTTTATTTTATTGACATAAATTGTTCATATCAGTGCTGGAGCATCTGGTGGATGTCACGGGACTGGCTATACTGTGTAAGCTGGCGTGTGCATCACTCGTACATTACTGTATTTTATCGTATAATATGTGGTCTCATAAACACTAGTTATGTAGCCGTCTAAGTGACTATATTTAATGTTAATAGGCAAATGGAGCGTGTTAATATACGATGAGCTAAGCGCAGCTGACTCCTGCTTAAGAGGTACCAACCCGAGGTCAGCGTGAACCACTTGGGATGTCCGCCTCCCCAGTGCTGCAGGGTGTTGAGGTTTACGTGGCCATATCTTGAGGAAGGTGAAGGATGACCAGACGCCCTTTATAAGAATATGGTTGTACGCCTTATATCGGTATACAAAGAAGCCGTGTGGCCGGCACTGCACTCTACTGCCTCCACTTTCCCCACCTGTAAAGTTGGTTCTCCATTTACAGCTAAATTGGTTGGGGATGCCCTGGGCGCGAACCATTGGGGCAGGAGGTGAACCCTGTGTCTACTTTGCCGCCGCACCCATTTGGAGCCAATGAATTTATAATCTTAGATTAGCGTATGACCTGAGGGTAGACTACAGAGGTCTGAGTCGTGGAGTTGGACGATTAGCTCAGTAGTCCAGCAGGTGACGCCCCCTTTGTTAAAGTGTGTGTGCGCTTATAAGGCTCTTCACACTGCTGGTACTGAGTGTTGGTAATGAAGGGGCGGTTCATGACTTGCCAGTGGTAGCAACACCCCGTCCTGGTGTGTGCTGATACGAGGTCACAGTCAGGTGCTGTGTATACTGTAATACAGGGACGGGGTGTTAGAGTACCTGTCATGATACAACCAACTTGTTTCAGAGTACTCCGTCCCTCCCTCCCTGGTGTCCTGCTGCAGCGAGGTGCTGGTAGTAGAGTGGTACCGCTCTTGTCTTCGCAAGCGAGATGTCACGGGTTCGATTCCCGGGCCGGTGGAAGTTGTTTGGACATACTTCCTAGCCCCCTTTAGTCCCTGTTCACCTAGCAGTAAAGTAGGCACCTGGTGTAAGTCGAAAGTTGCGAATTCGTATTCAGGGACAAGTTGTTGGAGCTTCCAATAACTTGATGACATAAACCACTGACTCTTCAGGCTTCTATGCCCTTGACTCTTCAGGCTTCTACGCCCTTAACTCATGAGGCATAAAGGCAAGCATGAACTTAGCATGCTTCCCTGTTGGGCACTGCAAACGCTTCTGCGCTTCACCTTACACAAGGATGTAGGGGAGTGCCCAATAAAAAAAAAAAAATCCTGCTGCAGCAAGTGTTAGGTAGAGTAGCACAAGAGTTTAAGGATTGCATCCACTGAGGGTGTATTAGCTGTAACTGTTTGTGTAGTTCCTCGTCCACCTCGTTATTATCTCTCTGGCCGGTGTAAGATGGTGTCTTGAGGGAGGCGATGGTGAGGTGTGGGTTGGAAGCTTAGAAGAGACCTAGTGTGTTACTGACTTTGAAGTGATATTTAAGCTCACTCTAAAGCTAAAGCGGTTGTGAGAACAGTAGGGGCGGATCGGGAGTGTGTGATGACAAGTCCACAACAGTTCACTCCAAGTGATCCCGTACTGGATCAGCTGAGACGATGACTTAAAGGCTTGAGGTGGACACATTGACCTCTGTCATATACGGCACGTCCAGCCTCTTGTGTCTGGCAGTGACCTTCAGTGAACATAAACAAAGGTCTAGCAGTCATAGAGGACAGTGGCCCTTCGATGGTTTCAAGGGTGAAGCTTAAGGTAGTGACAAGTGTTGAAAACTTGAGAGGGTTAATGGTGGGATACAACCTCCCAGGGCTTAAGACGAGGGCAAGGCAGGCGGGGTAGGATAGGGATGTTAAGGCTAAGGGTTGTACAATAGATGAAAGTTAGCCAGACTTTGTTGTGATAGTGGAGACGATGACAGAACTCCACCTTAGTATATGAATCAGAGAGGAGAGACTGAAGTAGAGCGGTGAGAAGGGGTGTGTGAGGCACGTGGTCCTGAAGAGGCTGTGAGGTTCTGTGCCATGTCGCTGGTAGAGGTAAGACGCAGTTCTCCCCTCGTGCTGTCAACACAGGTGGACACTAAGACAGTCATCTGGCCTTCATGGTAGGGTTGTGTATGATGATTTGATGCTGTGGGAGTGGTCAGAGGGTGTACAGGAGGTAGAGTATCCGAGCTGTAGTAACACTGACTCTCACAACGCCGCCTAGGAGTCTCAGGAGAGGTTTAAAGTCTCCCGGAGTCTGGCCTTGAGGCGGGAGATGTACTGTAGGGTCCGTGCCGAGGCGTCATTGGGGACATCCAGGTACTAGTGGTTGCCGAGTCATACAACTGTTGCCGCCGCCACACCCAGTGGCCTGTATTACATGATTGACCCGATGCTCACCCAGTCCCCGAGAGTCACTTGTTTTTGTTCAGTCTTGTCAGTAATTAGTGTTGGGTGAATCTTAACAGTACTGCTCACAGATGTTGAATGGTGGCATATATCACACAGAGGCCGGCCACTGTGTGTGTGATGGTCAGGGGTGTAAGTACTGTATATGTGGGACGATACCCTCCCTGTCCTCGCCATTTATACACGTTCAGGATGCGAGGAATAAATCTAACCGTAGAACTTCCTGATGTATCGTAACAGCTTCACTGATTCATAAAGTGTTCATCCGCCTTATACATGTTGATATTTTAACCTCAGACAACTGGTGAGTGAACAACAGATATAGTCAACAGAAGCGGGAGGCTGAAGGAAAGAACTATAAACGAATGCTAAGAACTTTCATAGTTATTCCATTAGATTATTGTTATTTAATGGATACAACAAGAGTCACTCAACTAACCAAGTATTTTCGATTAAGATTGTGATGAAGAAAAGTTTGTCCTTACCTCGGAAAAAAAAAGAAGATAAATTACGTGTAGGAATTTTAATTTTCATATTTTTGTATTGGGCAATTTTTTTTTTTTTTTTTTTTTTTTTTTTTTTTTTTTTCGTCTACCCACAACATCTGGTCGACGCCATTTTGGTTGTTTACATTTCGGGCTCTTCCATCGACGGTCACACTATAAGATATTTACTTTATTACAACATAAGATGAATCAACTTAAAGATGATATATATTATTTTATTTTGACCAGTAATTTAGATTCTACTCTACATAAAATATTTTTAAATGTCGCTGGAAATGTTCGTGTGCATAAAACGTCGTCGGTGGATGTGGTTGGTGGACGTACAGTATCGAAGCGAAAAACAGAGGCCAATTAAAAAAACACAAAAATTCCAAGAAGTAATTGGCTGTTTTCTTGAGGTAAGGACGATATTTTCGATACAATATGAGTAAAAAAAATATGTAATGCGTCGCTCTTGTTAAATATTACTCAAAATCATTGTTGTTTGTGATGATTTGAATTTGTGACCCAAACTGGAGATGTGAGTGAATGAATTAGTGAGTGAGTGAGTGAGTGAGTGAGCGGGTGAGTGAGTACAAGCAAATAAGTGAGTTTGAGCGAGTGAGGGAGAGATTGAATAAGCGAGTGAGTTAGGCATGGTATTCATAGAGCTGCCTAACGCATATATAAAACATAACTCGAAAGCTGGTCCTCAGAATCAGCTATTGTACAGGTCCTCACCCGAGTGTCAAGTGCAGAGATCCGAGTGTTCCTTGTCCTTGAGGTGACGTCTTGTTCCTTGACTCACCGGGACCAAGATGTGGTGCCCTCCTCCTCCTCCTCCTCCTCCTCTTCTTCTTCCTCTCCCCCCTCCTCCTCTTCTTCCTCTCCCCCCTCCTCCCTCTTCTTCCTCTCCCCCCTCCTCCTCTTCTTCCTCTCCCCCTCCTCCTCCTTCCCCTCCTCCTCCCCCTCCTTCCCCTCCTCCTCCCCCTCCTCACCCCCTCCTCCTCCTCCTTATTGGACAACCTTCAACCATCTTGCCAATTTACCTTAATATTCGTTCCTTCGTGTGTGTGTGTGTGTGTGTGTGTGTGTGTAATAATAATAATAATAATTAATAATTAACGGTTTATTGAAAGAGCTTGGCAGCCAGAAGGCTGAAAATATACAGTTACATATTTGGGGAATGGGTTACGAATTACAAATAATATACAAGTAACATAAGTGACACAAATAAGACATATAATAACTTAGATGGGGAAAAGCTCAAACTACAGTTCATTTCAACATAGTGACAGTGTTACAGTATTACAAGTTATTGATAATTTTTACAATGGTTGGGACTGGGCTGTTCTTATGGCGATCAGTTCGTGCACGTATGGGCTGGATGCGGTGTGTGTGTGTGTGTGTTAGTTATATTTCCCATTAGGATTACGTACATACCACCCTTAGCGAATGGAGTACAGTACATACCTATATCACTCACCAGACCATCAGTGTAGAGCAGCTAGGTACCAGAACACCCCTGCCAGACTGCATGCAATAAGTAACAGAGAGAGAGAGAGAGTGTGTGAAGATTTTACCAGCTGGTCATAACTCTTGCGCCACTCACTAAGGAGGAGGAGGCTGACGAGGCAAAGTGATCCTAATTGACTGTTTCCGGTTTGTTTCTTCTCTCTCTCTCTCTCTCTCTCTCTCTCTCTCTCTCTCTCTCTCTCTCTCTCTTACGTATCTTCAGGATAAGTCATCGTATTCAAGTGGTTGCGTCTTCGTCCTCAAGGTGTTGATTCATCGTACTCAAGGAGCTAAATTATTGTTCTCAAGGGGTTAAATCTTCGTACTGAAAGGGTTAAATAATCGTGCTCAAGGGTTTAAATCGCCATACTTAAGGGGTTAAATAATCCTACTGAAGGGGTTAGTCATCGTGCTCAAGGGGTTAATTCAGCGTACTGAAAGGGTTAGTTAAGGCATCCTCGTCCTCAAGAGGTTGTCATCTCTACTCAAAGAAGGGCCAAGTTTGTTTACATTGTGACGTCATGGGTACTGCTATGTTCACACTGATTTTTCGTAGTGTATCGCCCATATTATTATTATTATTATTATTATTATTATTATTATTATTATTATTATTATTATTATTATTACACTTGTGTTTCTTTTTTACGTGAGGATAAAGGTGATTCAAATCGTAAGGTGTGTGTGTGTGTGTGTGTGTGTGTATGTGTGTGTGTGTGTGTGTGTGTGTTCACTCCGGTCAATGGGTAGAAATAGCCAATATGTCTCTTATTGAGTTGGTTTATTTGGTCTAGATAAAGGTCGACTCTTGCTGCTCAGTTAGTCATATTTCAGTGAGTTGCTTGTGTTCGTCATAGTCATTCACTGTAGTCATCATCATCCAAGTCATCATCATAATATAAACAGCATTAGGGTAGTTCATCACCATCATCATCCACGTCATCATCACCATCATAATTATCAACCCCATCATCATGCACCATCAGGGATAGTGAGTGTGAGGCAGAGAAGAGCAAGGATGGAAGGGTGGCCAGGATGGAGAAGTTGGCCAGGAGGGGAGGGCCAGGAGGGAGGGGTGGATAGGGCCAGAAGGGGAGGGCCAGAAGGGGAGGGCCAGGAGGGAGGGCCAGGAGGGAGGGGTGGATAGGGCCAGAATGGGAGGGCCAGAAGGGGAGGGCCAGGAGGGGAAGGCCAGGAGGGAGGGGTGGATAGGGCCAGAAGGGGAGAGCCAGGGCCAGGAGGGGAGGGCCAGGATGGTGGAGTTGGCCAGGATGGGAGGGCCAGAAGGGGAGGGGAGGGCCAGAAGGGGAGGGCCAGAAGGGTGGTGGTGGCCTTGGGTTGCGGTACCAGAAGAATGAGGGCTGGGGGCGGTGACGTCTACACTATCTTGCAGTGTGAGGATGTCGTGTACTGTGAGGCGTAACTCTCGGCTGTTGAGGTATTTTAGTGGTGTTTTGTGAGGCCCACACCTGGCTCCCTTCATACCTGGCTCCCTCCATACCTGGTTCCTTCCATACCTGGCTCCCTCCGCACCTGGCTTCCTCCGCACCTGGCTCCCTCCACACCAGTTATCTTCTATACCTGGCTCTCTTACGTGGCTCTCTCCCTACCTGGCTCCTTCCCTACCTGGCTCCCTCTACACTTGGCTCCCTCCACACCTGCTGCCTTCCACACCTGTCTTCCCCCACACTCGCTACCCTCCACAGCTGCTGCCCTCCACACCTGTCTTCCTCCACACCTGCTGCCTTCTACACCTGTCTCCCTCCACACCTGCTACCCTCCACACCTGTCCCCTCCACACCTGCTGTCCTCCACACCTGCTACCCTCCACACCTGCTGTCCTCCACACCTGCTACCCTCCACACCTGCTACCCTCCACACCTGGCTCCTACACCTGCTGCCACTCTTTCAAAAAATAAATGTTTCTCCTAAGCCAACATTTCCCCCATCTATCAAGTTTTAATGTTGGTCACTTGTGTAAGACCCGATCACACACACACACACACACACACACACACACGCACACACACACACAGAGTAAGCCTTTTGCATTATCAACAATAGGCTATAAACCGTATTCCAGTCAGACAGACAGACAGACTAAGTGACAGGTAGACAAATGGAGGTAATTAGCGAGATAATCCAGGTGTTTAGCTCATTAGCTAACAGGTTATCTTGTTCATTATTTCAAATGAACTTTGTGCTAAATTCTCTACTTGCCGTATTTGGTTGTGTGTGTGTGTGTGTGTGTGTGTGTGTGTGTGTGTGTGTGTGTGTGTGTGTGTGTGTGTTACCTTGACGCGGGTGAGGAGTGGTGAGGGCTGGTTTACTGCTGTCCTCCTCCTCCTCTTCTTCTTCTTTATTTTTCTTCTTCGTTTTTCTCCTTTTCTTCCTCGTCCTCATTTTCCTCCTCCTCCCCCTCATGTGTCAGAAGCCTCACTGAAGCCTAAGTAAACCCCGAGTAAACCTGAGTCATCTCTGAGTGAGGCTTTACTTGTACTGTATATCATACAGGGCGACACCAAGCACCACCTCTCAAGATCCACCTCTAAACCTCTTAAGATCCACCTCTAAACCTCTCAAGATCCACCTCTAAACCTCTCAAGGTCCACCTCTGTACCTCTCAAGGTCCACCTCTGTACCTCTCAAGATCCACCTCTAAACCTCTCAAGATCCACCTCTAAACCTCTCAAGATCCACCTCTATACCTCTCAAGATCCACCTCTATACCTCTCAAGATCCACCTCTAAAGCTCTCAAGATCCACCTCTATACCTCTCAAGATCCACCTCTAAAGCTCTCAAGATCCACCTCTATACCTCTTAAGATCCACCTCTAAACCTCTCAAGATCCACCTCTATACCTCTCAAGATCCACCTCTATACCTCTCAAGATCCACCTCTAAACCTCTTAAGATCCACCTCTAAACCTCTTAAGATCCACCTCTAAACCTCTCAAGATCCACCTCTATACCTCTCAAGATCCACCTCTAAACCTCTCAAGATCCACCTCTATACCTCTCAAGATCCACCTCTAAACCTCTTAAGATCCACCTCTATACCTCTCAAGATCCACTTCTATACCTCTCAAGATCCACCTCTATACCTCTCAAGATCCACCTCTATACCTCTCAAGATCTTATACTCGTCTTCTCAAATTCCTAGGCTAATTTCATCTCTTAATTACTGAGGACGAGAGAAACAGCTAAGGTCAAGTCTCTGTATGTTGTCGACGCCATTTTAAGTCTCTGAGGGTCAGGTAGAGGCGTTACTATACACCCTCAGGTATATTTACCCCCTCAGTGTGCTGCACAAGATGGTGTGATGTAAACAATGGGAATTAAAATGTCAATAGTGATCTAAACTGTGTGTTACTGCCATTTACTGTAGTGATTTTTGTAGCTGTATTATGTATCTGTGTCTGTATTTGTATACTTGTACCTGTGTATGTCTGTGTGAGTATATATTTGTACTTGTTTTTATGTGTACGTGTGGCTATGTATGTATACCTGTGCTTGTATTTTAAACTGGAATTGAATCCATATCTGTACTTGTTTCTCGGACTTTGAGTTTATTCTTACCTGTAATTATCTCTGTACTGTACCTGTAAGCTTACCTGTCTTTGCACCTGGACCTTTTCCAATAGTTTCACCTGAGAAATAGAACCTGTATTTTGTGTCCGGATCAGTGAAACGAGACGAAACGAGACGAGATGAAACGAGACGAGTCGACGAGCACGAATCTTTGAGGAACTAAGTCTTTAAGTCTTGTTTCTCTTTGTTAATAATCCCTCTTTGTCCTGACTGTCTAAGAGGGGGGGGGGGGGGTCAGAGCCCTTACTGTCAGATCCCTTAGTGTCAGATCATTTTTCTTACTGGATGGTGGTGTCAGATCCCTCTCTCACGTGGTCAGAGGTCAGGGTGGTGTGTGTACCGGATGGTCCTTGTTCGCTCGGCTTTATAGGTTCTGGCTTGGAGGGGGAGGGGAGGGAGGGAAGAAAGGAGGGGTAGGTGAGGGAGGGAGGTATTTAACAAGGAGGAGGGAGGGTGAATTACCTCTGTGAATGGTTAGGGCAGGTCACGTTTTCATGTGTAGTGTGTATGTGTTCGTTTATGTATGTTTGTAAGTATGCTTTCGTGTGTATGTATGTGCATGTGTTTGTGTGTATCTTAGTTATGAGTATTTCTGTACCAATATGTCAGTGTTTATGCACTAATGTGTCTTGTGTAGCGTATGTGTGTGTGTGTAAGGTGGGCAGTGAACAGAAGAGAAGGAATTAATCACATTATTGGTCGTGTGTATACAGCCAGTCAACTTACCAAGCCAAGTCCAACACCTTCCTCGCCCTGTTTACCCCCTTGTCACCTACCTGTCCTTGTCAGCCTGTACAAACACACACTCAGGCAACGTAAATACAACTCCCATTCATAAAAATCCATTCATGGGTTTGATGACGTGGTTGTAGTAAGTATGTCGAGGCGGGGCACAGCTGATTATTACTGGCTGTTGGTGTAGTGGTTGTTGTTATTGTATTGTGGTTGTGGTTAAGTAGTTGTCTGGTTGTTGTGGTTGACTTGTAGTGGTTGTTGATATTGTATTGTGGTGTAGTGGTTGTTGTTATTGTTTTGTGGTTGAGTAGTTTAGTTGTTGTGGTTGACTGATAGTGGTTGTTGTTATTGTATTGTGGTTGTGGTTGAGTAGTTGTTTGGTTGTTGTGGTTGACTGATAGTGATTGTTGTTATTGTATTGTGGTTGTGGTTGAGTAGTTGTTTGGTTGTTGTGGTTGACTTGTAGTGGTTGTTGTTATTGTGTTGTGGTTGAGTAGTTGTCTGGTTGTTGTGGTTGACTGGTAGTGGTTGTTGTTATTGTGTTGTGATTGAGTAGTTGTCTGGTTGTTGTGGTTGACTGGTAGTGGTTGTTGTTATTGTGGTTGTGGTTGAGTAGTTGTCTGGTTGTTGTGGTTGACTGGTAGTGGTTGTTGTTATTGTGTTGTGGTTGAGTAGTTGTCTGGTTGTTGTGGTTGACTGGTAGTGGTTGTTGTTATTGTGTTGTGGTTGAGTAGTTGTCTGGTTGTTGTGGTTGACTGGTAGTGGTTGTTGTTGTTGTGTTGTGGTTGAGGTTGAGTAGTTGTCTGGTTGTTGTGGTTGACTGGTAGTGGTTGTTGTTGTTGACTGATTGAATGTATGTCTGCTATGTGACGTCATTGATTACGTAGTGATTAATAATTACCTGATTTGATGTGATTGATGTGATTGAATATATATCTGATTGATTGTATGTGTTTATCCCACAGAGGAGTGAAAAAAATTATAGTCTTCTCCTTAATACTGTTCACCTTTAGAAAAATATTACCATTATTTTTATTTATTTTTTTCATTTCTTATTTTTAATATTTATTTTATTCGTGTTTTTAATTTTGCATCTTTTTTTGGACATTTGATATTTTACGGCTTGTGTAGTCGTTTCTATGTATTTTTCCTGTAATATTGTTCGTATTTCAGTATATTTTAAGTATTTTTATGCAATTTATGTATTTTTATATGAATATTACGTATTTCTATATATTTTACGTATTTTTATATATTTTACGTATTTCTATGTATTTTACGTATTTCTATATATATCAGTTTATTATTTTTATTATCTTTTTAGCATTAATTCTGTAGTTTTTCTCCCGTGTGGTAAAGGCTGATTGACGCTGAGTTTCAGAGGTGAATTATTCCCTAAATATTGTGGGTCAGGGTGTTGACTCCATCCCCCTTCCCCTCCCTTAACCACCTGTCTCTCTTCTGTCTTATGTTATCTTACCAATACCTTACCCCGCTTCCCCTTCTTCTTCCCCCCTTCTCCCTCATTCCTCCTTCCCCTCCCTCATTTCCTCTCCCTTCCCTGTTCTTTCAATCCTCTCTTCTTCCCCTTTCCTTTCCTCATTCTCCCTTCCCCCAGCCGCACCTTCTTATCCCCATACCTTCGTCCTCCCCTCCCCTCCTCCTCCCCCTTACTACCCTCCTTCCCCCTCCCTCCCCCTTACTAACCCCTTACCCTCCCCCCTCCTCCCCCCCCCCCCTCCACACTTGGTCGGGTAGCCAGGTGGGTCCAGAAATGTTTTGGTTCTTAATTGCAATTTAGTGATAGATGGAGGGAGTTTTTTTTTTCTCACCCTCTGTCCTTGAGAGTCTGGGTGAGGCTAGAGAGGTGGGGAAGAGGAGGAGGAGGAGGAGGGAAGGAGGAAGAATAGGGAGGAGGAGGAGATAAAGAAGGGGGTGGTAGAGAATGGAGGAAGGTGAAAGAGAAGGCGGAGGAGGAGGAGGAACAAGAGTAGGGATGGGGGTGAAGAGGAGGAGGAATATGGAAGGAGGAGAGAGGAAGAGGAGGAGGAGGAGCAGGGAGGGTTGCATAAGAGAGGAGGTAGGAGGAGAGGGGGTAGGGGGGGGGGGGTTCCTAGAGGTGAGGTATGGTTCAGTGAGGCATTTGAACACTTGGCCATGAGGTGATGGGGGGTGGAGGTTGGAGGTTCCTAGCTAGGGCGAGGTCAGGGACGTGTCACAGGGAAGGAAAAACTAGGTAGGGATGTAGAGAAGTCCTTAGGGTAGGAGAAGGGGGGAGGGGAAAGGTGCCAGGATAACCATGTTAATGCCACAACCAGAGTAGGTCAGGAGGCCAGTGAGGGAGTGCCAGTAGACGGTATTAAAGGGACCACGGTTTAAAGGGGCAGAGACGCAGCATGACGCAGGAAGATAAACAAAGGGGTGTGACGTCACGGTGTAGGCGGGGCGTCCATCAGCTGTCGGACAAATGGGTTTTAAACGTCGCGGACTGTTGTTATTATTGGTGGGGCTCTCAAGGTGGTCGTCACTATCACCTACCCTGCCTGCTGCACCACCTGGGGGCTGTCAGGTGATAGGACACACACACACAGTCACTGGGGCCAGAATAACAACATTTAAATGATCCATGGTGCTTTCATTCTTGCCAGGTTGTAGTTATTATTCATTATATCAACAACCTCAAGATTTTTTTTGTATAACTTTTCAGATACATTTCAGAAGTTATTTAATAGTGTTAGTTGGGAAAAGAGGAATAATATGGCCTTAACTCCTTCACCACGGGACGCCACTTTTAATATTTTATTTTGGTTTCGTCACATAATTTTTTTCAACACACACACACACACACACACACACACACACCGTACACAAGGGTTAAGTTAGTAAAGATGTAAGTAATGATTGTTTGTAAATAAGAAATAAGAGAGAGAGAGAGAGTCAAAACACATATACTCTCTTACCCTTCAATATGCTGCTACACGCACACTAAAATTACATCCCCAGCTCACATATACCCTTCCCCAGCCTAACCCAACCCAACCCAACCCAACCCAACTATAACCTAACTCCAGATATCACTAAGGAGTTTATATAATCATCAGGTGAAATAAGCCTTAGGGTGGCTTATCTTCAGGTGATTTGGCTTAACATGGCTTAATGGTGTTTGTGGAGGTAATTGAGTAGAGAAGAGGAGGAAGTCGTTTATTTAGTCTGTGACGTGTCTTAACCAGCTGTTGTCTTGTACCAGCTGGCGGGGAAAGCTATGAGTAATGAAGTGGGTGAAAGTAGTGTGGGGGGGGGAAGAAAGTGTGGGGGAAGATAGTGTGAGAGGAGAATAGTGGAGAAAGTGTGGGGAGGAGAATAGAGGAGAAAGTGTGGGAAGGAGAATAGTGGAGAAAGTGTGGGAAGGAGAATAGTGGAGAAAGTGTGGGAAGGAGAATAGAGGAGAAAGTGTGGGAAGGAGAATAGTGGAGAAAGTGTGGGGAGGAGAATAGTGGAGAAAGTGTGGGGAGGAGAATAGTGGAGAAAGTGTGGGGAGGAGAACATCAAGAGAGAGAGAGAGAAAGAGAGAGAGAGAGAGAGAGAGAGAGAATATATATGAATGATGTATGTCAAGGGAAGAAGAGGAAAGGTAATTATGATCAGTATATATCGCAATGGGGTAGAGGCGAAGGTGAAGAGAGGGAGAGAGTGGGAGGGAGAGGGAGAGAGAGACAGGTGAACAATGGAGAGTGAGAGGCTTGTGTGTGGGGGGGGGGGGGTTACCACAAGGACACAAAGACGAAAAACAAGAAGGAAATGAAGAAATGGAGATAAGAATTGGTGATAAAGAGGAGAAAATAAAATGAATAAGAGAGAGATGGTGAGGGAGTGTTGGGGGGAGATGAATAAGGAATGAGAGGAGAGAGTGGGGTAGGTAGTGATGATGGAGTAGAAGAAGCAGGAGGAAGAGGAGGGGAGGCAGAGGAGAAGGAAGAAGATTAAAAGACATGAAGGAAGAACGAATAATTATTAAAGAGGAGGGTTGAGTGAGAGGGCAGGAGGCGTGGAGGAGGGAGGTAGGGAGTTTAATTTAAGTTTAACAAATTTATTGACAAAGCTTGGAGTACAATTTGCCTATTGTGAATAATTCAGTCAGGTCTTGACACTTCTCACTGCCACACAGGACAGAGGTTCATACACAAAGAAATACATCATATTCATTGACGGTAGGAGAGGGAGGGAAGACGCAGGGACGTAGTGTCACGGTCACACACACACACACACTGGCGGGGCATAACTAGTTGCAGGATGTGTCGTGCATACCCCTCCACCAGGCTGTGTGTCTTTGTTTACAGTCTTCCTCTTTCCTCTCTTCCTCCTCCTGCCTCCTCTCTTCCTCCTCCTTCCTCCTCTTTCCTCTCTTCCTCCTCTTTCCTCTCTTCCTCCTCTTTCCTCTCTTCCTCCTTCCTCCTCTTTCCTCTCTTCCTCCTCCTTCCTCTCTTCCTCCTCCTCTTTCCCACCACCACCACATTCTTCTTCTTCTTCTTCTTCCTTTGTTCCTCCTCCTCTTCCTATTCCTCCTCCTCTTCCTCCTCTTTTTCCTCTTCCTCCTCCTTATCATCATTATAATATCAGTCTTCATTATCTGTGTTTTTGTTTTGGTTCTTCATTATCGTTATTTTTGTTTTGGTTCTCTTGTTTTTGTTTTGGTTCTTCATTATTAGTATTATTGCTGCTGTTGTTGTTGTTGTTGTCGTTGTTTCGTTTTATTGTTAAGTTTTAATTATTGTTTACCCTCTTTCCTTCACGTGTTCTTTTGTTTGTATTTGTTTACTTGTATGTGTGTATATATGTATGTGCACTGTATGTTTGTAAGTGTGTTTATGTATGTATGTATGTATGTATATATGTATGTATGTATGTAAGTTTGTCTCGTGTGTGTAATTTAAATGCCCCACGACGCCATTAAATTGCTGTTGCCTCTTTCACTCTCTTCTCTTGCGGACAGTGACGTGTTAGATTAGGTTAGGTTCGGTTAGGTTAGCGGAGACCCTCTGGTAATTGCTGTGGTAATGGTAGTTAAATAGGGGTGGCACTGAGGGTATTATATAAAACAGACCTACGTACAAGTGGCTTTTAATGATGGGTGACCTTGATTAGTGATGGATGACCTTGATGGTGGGTGACCTTGGTGATGGATGACCTTTGTGATGGATGACCTTACTGATAAATGACCTTGGTGATGGATGATCTTAGTAATGGATGACCTTGGTGATGAATGACCTTAGTAATGGATGACCTTGGTGATGGATGACCTTAGTAATGGATGACCTTACTGATAGATGACCTTGGTGATGAATGACCTTATTAATGGATGACCTTAGTGATGGATGACTTTAACGACCGCTGATCTTAGTAATGGGTGACCATAGTGATGGGTGATCTTAATGATGGATGACCTTAGTGATGGATGACCTTAGTGATGGATGACAAGGAGCTATACTTTCCAAGGCTCTAGTTCTATGAATATGTAAAATTATCTTTAACATTTATTCATACATGCAAAATTATACACTCGTAATTACTTAAAATTTATACAAACGAGTGAATATACTTACACATGTGCATATTTACTTACATAAGACGTACACATTAAAACTTACACAACAGCTGACTCAATCGACAAAGTGACTTACAGAGAATACCGAGATAGCAACAATGTGTGTGTGTGTGTGTGTGTGTGTGTGTGTGTGTGTGTGTGTGTGTGTGTGTGTGTGTGTGTGTGTGTGTGTGTAATAATAATTAATGGTCTGTTGAAAGAGCATGGCAGCCGGAAGACTGAAAATATACAGTTACATAATTGGGGAATGGGTCTCTTGATTTACAAATAATATACAAGTAACATAAGTGATACAAATATGATATATAATAACTAGATGGGGAGAAGCTCAAACTACAGGGCATTTCAACATAGTGACAGTGCAAAAAGTAAGATTGACTGGGAGTGAATACACTGGTTGATTACAAGTTATTGATAATTTTTACAATGGTTGGGACTGGGCTGTTCTTATAGCGATCAGTTCGTGCTCGTATGGGCTGGATGCGGTATTGGTGTCGAGCAGCAATTGTCGGGCGAGGGATCTCAGGTGGTAGTAGGAGCCGGTGTCGAGGATGGTGCAGAAGCTTCTCACCAAATTTGTAGATGAGGTCGTGGTGATGGTCAGTGAGAGCCGAGAGAGTCAGTGTGTGTGTTAGTCAGTTAGTTAGGGAAGATTCTTATAATACTAAATAATATAAGTAAATATCTATGCCACTGACTTTAACACCTGAGAATATTCCCCCAACACCTCAACATATATAACAACACGGAATATAATGTTATACTTATTTACTAAAAGATGTAAAAACTAAAACAAAAAAATCCCCCCCTCCATTTTTTGTGAAGGGGGGGCGGGGGGGGGCTGGGGGGAGGTTAATTTACATAAACATATAAGCTTCTCCTATGATGCTAATTTCCCTATGTTAAATTACAATAAATTACGTATATGTTAATGGGCATCCGTCAATAACATCGTGGCACTGTTGAATATACTCGTTAATTACCTTCTCATGGCACACGTATTATGGGTCAGTGCCACTTCTTGTTATACTATATTTGTCCTCTAAACGTATGTGGGTGTGAAAGGTGTGTGTGTGTGTGTGTGTGTGTGTGTGAGAGAGATGTGTGAAAGGACTTTGAGAGTTTTGTGTGTGAGAGCAGTGTGAGAGGCATGTGAGAAGTCTGTGAGAGGCATGTGAAAGGAGTTTGAGAGGTGTATGTGTGTGTGTATGAGAGCAGTGTGAGAGGTGTTTGAGAGAGCAGTGTGAGAGGTGAGGAAGGTGAGAGGGGTAGGAGGCAGCTAGCAGGACCGGCAACGTGGTCTAATATGCACAGCTACACATTTTTTCTCTCCCTCAATTTACGAGTAGGTGAGAGGGGGTGGGGGGGGGGGGTGTTCCTCCTCCTGCCGCCCTAAGTCA
The DNA here is from genome assembly GCA_958450375.1 of Homarus gammarus. Taxonomy (NCBI): domain Eukaryota; kingdom Metazoa; phylum Arthropoda; class Malacostraca; order Decapoda; family Nephropidae; genus Homarus; species Homarus gammarus. The sequence continues at coordinate 3,185,044 of CAUDMG010001572.1, forward strand.
CCGCCACGTAAACACGGCCACTCCCTCAACGCCACGCCACGCCGCCTTGAGCATGTGATGGTGGTGGTGGTGGTGATAGGGGGTGATAGTAGTGGTGATTCTATTGATAAAGGAGGTATAGAGGGTGTTATTTAGGTGATGGTGGTGATAGTTTAGATGGTGATGACACTATTAACCATCAGGACGGTAGTTAAGACCACATCCGTCCTAACTTAATTTAAGATAAGGTAAGGGGGATAAACGTCTCTAACTCACAGTCTGTAACAAATTGACTATGAACCTTGTATATGGGGGAAGATAACGCAGTTGTAAACCCCCTACAGTAAGATAGACATAGGTTCTAACTTCAAAAACGTTACAATCCTCTTTAAATAGATTCTGAAACCACAAAATAAGAGACAGTGGTGTTATCTTAATAGAAATATTCAGAGCCTCTTTAACTAGATACTATAGACGTCTGAAACCATAAAGTGAAGACAATAGAGGTTCGGAACTCCTTACCTGATAGGAATAAGGTATTAAGAGTCCATATTGTAAAGGGAATAAAGGTTTTAAAATCTTAGGTTCAAGGAGAGAGGTTTTGATCCTTCCTCTAAGATAAGTAAGACAGAGTATAAGATGTCGTGAGGTTGGGGGGGGGGTGGTGAGAGGGTGTTGACGTTTTAAGGTGTGGCTCCCGAGGGGGTGAGTGGAGGGGGGGGGGGTTGTTGCTAAGAGGTTGTGACCCAGCGGAGGTCAGGGATATACAAGTCCTGGTCTAGTAGGACGGAGATGAAGGAGGAGGAGGAGAGGAGAGGGAGATGAAGGAGGTGAAAGGGAAGGAGGGGAGGAGAGGTAAATGAAGGAGGAGAAGGGGAGAGGGAGATAGAGGAGGTGGTGGTGATGGAGATGGAGGATAAGATGGGGATGATGGAGAGGGAGGAGATGTAGATGAAAAAGAAGGAGGAGGAGGAGGGGAGAAGATGGTGATAAAGGAGGAGGAGGGGAAGAAGATGGTGATGAAGGAGGAAAAGGAGGAGGAGAAGATGGTGATGAAGGAGGAGGGGGAGAAAATGGTGATGAAGGAGGAGAAGAACAAATGAAGATGCCATAAAAGCAAGTAAATGACCAGGTAATTAGGAAGTAAGGTAGACAGGTAACAGAGGCGCCCACCTGTTGAATATTGTATAGGGAGAACCACCACACCTAGTAATGACTCGACCAGGTGAAACCGAGGCTGGATTTATTTGTTGATATCTCTGGAGCATTGACCCCGTGTGTGTGTGTGTGTGTGTGTGTGTGTGTGTGTAAAAAGGAATCCAACACGAGAACAATAACAAGACGACACTAATAAGAACGACATGAATGTTTAAATATATAGTTCTCCTCTCCCCAACGACCCGCTGTGTGTTGACAAGGGAACAAATGACCTCAATTGACACAGATTATGGGTCAAAAGTGGCGCGTTATGTAAAGAGATTGTTGGGGATTTGTCGTGGTCTGTCCTCAATCTTGATGCACCAGTAGATTTGTGTGTGGATTAAGTTACGCACACAATGGTGGTATGTGGATTGAGTTACACGTACACACACACACATACACACACACACACACACATACACATGATGATGATTGTGTGTGTGTGTGTGTGTGTGTGTGTGTGTTGAACAGTTCCCACTTCTTGTCCCTGTGGCTTCTCCTATACCCTGTGTGGTATAAGGATTCATGGGGCGATACTAGTGACTGTAAGACTGGAACTTTTTATTGTGAAAAGCTTAAAAAAAAAAACCATGAATGGGTCTTTTAAATGGGTCTTTATATATTTCAGTGTGTAAGACCTTTAAGACCCTTCCTAATGGGACGACCCGCATGTGAGGTACTGACTAGGGAGGCGGGGAGGGAGGTCATGTCACTTGTGCTCAGAATAAAGGTGATGGTGTTAACATTTTTGGGGTGATGTTAGTTTATCCTATTGTGGGTTATGGTGGTATGGTGGTGGTGGTGGTGATAGAGGAGAGTGATGGTGGTGGTGGAGGAGAGTGGTGATGGGTGGTAGTGGAGGAGAGTGGTGATGGGTGGTAGTGGAGAGTGGTGGTGGTGGGGGAAGATGGTGGTGGTGGTGGTGGTGGTGGTGATGATGGCGGTGGTGGTGATGGTGATGATGGTGGTGATGGTGGTGATGGTGATGATGGTGGTGGTGGTGGAGATTATGATGGATTCGGAGGAGGTTTTGTGGTGAGGGAGGAATGAGGGGGTGAATGAAGGAGTGAGGGGTGGTGAAGGAGGGAGTGAGGAGTAGGTGAAGGAAGGAGTGAAGGAGGTAGGGAGGGAGGAGTAGGGCCAAGCTAAAGAATCCTGTCCTTAGCACCTCGACACTACTCTCTGCCGCCGGGTAATATTGAAGGTCACATCGGGAGAGACTAGAGAGTATGGTGATTATACAATGACTACCATCTCTCTCTCTCTCTCTCTCTCTCTCTCTCTCTCATGATCTTTTACTGTTCTCCAATTCCTCCTCCTCCTCATCCTCATATCCTCCTCCTCCTCCTCCTCCTCCTCCTCCCCTAGGGCAGTGTGTCAGGGTACTGTCGGAGGCTGTGGGCGGTGACGTCACCCTGCAGGAGCCCGCTACCCTCCTGACCTGTTTAGAGAGAGAGAGAGAGAGAGAGAGAGAGCGTTCTATTGACAACTAGGGTGTAACAACAGGGTGGAGAGGTACCAACTGTGAATGGCCTGGGGGTGGGGGGGCGCACGGGGTGGGATGGGGGTGTAGGTTGGTAGGTATTTACTGACCAGATACTGTGGGTAATAACTGTGGGTAAGGAGTGGGTATACATAGTTGTGCCCAGGGGTAGGTCGAACATACCTGCAGGTGGCGTGTGTACTGCTCCTACCACCTTCTTAACAGGGTGTCCCAAAAAAAAAGAAGCTTTATAGAAATTGTGTGAATGTTTTTATTACAGCCATTTTGTCCTCACACTGTATAAATAAGCGTAGATAATTTGTTGGGTTGTTTGTATATATTTTTTCTGACACACCCTGTAGTTATAGGTAACACACGAGTCTTGGCTATATCTACTGTAGTCCATAGTCGAACCTCACACTGTATTTTGTATTTAACCTGAGTTTTTGTTTAGGATACATGACTGTAGTTTATATGTTACAGGATATAAAGTTAATATATATATGATGATGTTTACGGATATTACACATAAAGGTGATATGGATTAATAGATGTTGAGGAAAGATGTTTGAAATATGTCGAAAATTAGGGATCACCTGAAGATTAGACACCCCAGGGAGGAGAGTCACAGGTGAGGTGTGTGGTGAAGGAGGGAGGAGAGTCACAGGTGAGGTGTGTGGTGAGGGAGGAAGGGAGGAGAGTCACAGGTGAGGTGTGTGGTGAAGGTGGTGGTGAGGGAAGAGAGTCACAGGTGAGGTGTGTGATGAGGGAGGGAGGGAGGAGAGTCACAGGTGAGGTGTGTGGTGAAGGAGGGAGGAGAGTCACAGGTGAGGTGTGGTGAAGGTGGTGGTGAGGGAGGGAGGGAAGAGAGTCACAGGTGAGGTGTGTGGTGAAGGTGGTGGTGAGGGAGGGAGGGAAGAGAGTCACAGGTGAGGTGTGTGGTGAAGGTGGTGGTGAGGGAGGGAGGGAAGAGAGTCACAGGTGAGGTGTGTGATGAGGGAGGGAGGGAGGGAGGAAGGAGAGTCACAGGTAAGGCGTCAGGACTCGACTAAACGTGGATTATTGGATAAAATTTCACTGGTGGTATACTAATATAGCTGACTTATCTTAGTGTGTGTGTGTGTGTGTGTGTGTGTGTGTGTAGCCAAAGACACAACAAACACATATAGTGATGACGTCAAGTATATCACTCACCAGAGCTGTGGGAGTGTGTTTGTTTACAGTCCATCGATCAGGGTACAAACCACAGTCATTGATGCCCAGGGTACACATGGTCGTGGGTAGTAGTTTAATTGGTAGTTAGGGTTTATAGATAGTTTAATTTATTATTATTATTATTATTATTATTATTATTATTATTATTATTATTATTATTATTATTATTACTACTACTACTACTACTACTACTACTACTACTTGTGTTTGATTAACTTGTATGTTTATTATTTATGTTAACTGTAACTCTATTGGTGTACCACGTTGACTGTTTTTGTGGTGGTGTCTGAGTGAGTGAGTGTGCGTATGAGTGAGTGAGTGAGTGTGAGTGAGTGTCTGAGTCAGTGAGTGTGCGTGTGAGTGAGTGTCCGAGTGAGTGAGTGAGTGTCCGAGTGAGTGAGTGAGTGTCTGAGTGAGTGTGTCCTGGATGTATTTTTGTATGTTGAATGGGTTATAATACTGAGTATATATATCCAGGTTATATTATTGATTGTGTATTTCCAAGTTATATTATTGATTGTGTATTTCCAGGTTATATTATTGATTGTGTATTTCCAGGTTATAGTATTAACTCTGTATTTCCAGGTTACATTCTATTAACGTTTTTTTTTTTTTCACCACGGTATAACCCAGAGAATAATACCTGGGCCTTCTAGTGTTAGTAGTTTATACCTGATACAACTAAAGTGAATATGACAGCTGCTCCTCGACGCTCTAGTGATGTTGTGGTGGTGTGTCCGTCTGTATGTCTGTCTGTCTGTCTATCCGTCCGTCCGCGTGTCTGTCTTTCTGTCTGTCTGATCTTAAAATAATCATCTTTGGGGTGAAGTATCAATCCCTTGTTGATATTGGTGACACAGCAGCGGGGGTGAGTACAGGTGACCGTGGCTGTCAGTACCTCCCCTGGCGAGCTGATGAACCTACACTACAGACAGGTCCTTCGTCGATTGGTACTCCGATGCTCAAAATGTTGTCGTGTCCGGAAGGTCTTCTTTATATACTACGACCAACACGACCAAATACTCCTGGTCACTTGATAACTATTAGGTTAGTTTTGTTCGCTCTATCCCATGCACCTTACTGACCTGACGGGTACTGTGTTGAGGGCATGAGGGATGTGTTTATTTGACTGCTACTCGTGACCAAATTATTACAACCGCGGGTCTTACCTGCCGAGGACACTAACCACCGAAGTATGTCACTGACCTTTTTTCATATGTCAAGGGTCAGGGGTCAAGAAGTCAATAGGTCAGTTCTCTCATAGGGAGCTGGACGCGCCTTAGATAGTGATCCCGGTAGGTGAATAATGCTGGGGGGTTCTTAGCGTTCAAATTTTTATCATAATAAAAGTTTATAGACAGACAGGGGAGGGTGGGGGCCCAGGTGTGTCAAGATGTTGTTAATTTATTCATTTATTCATTTATTTGCTACAAGATACAAGAGAGTTGTTGGTCAGGCAGAGATGTCGTCTTGGAGGCCGACTCATGTTGGGGAAACTAGAATAAAAATGGAAAGGTCTTCGAGGGACAGAACAGGTCTTAGTTGTTTGAGACGACGTGAGAAGGTTGAAAAAGTTCCAAAAGTCTATATGTAAAGTGAAAGTAGGAGCTTAACAACAACCTAACGACCCAACTACCCAATGACCCACCCTTGAGTTGTTAAAATTCGTACTGAAACTATATGACACAGAGACTTGTTTATTACTACTTCATGTTATACAGCGAGGCGAGGGAGGTGTGTGTGTGTGTGTACTGGGCAGGTCCACCAACATTCACAGGTAGACGTTCTTATGATTACTTTCTGTAGTGAATGAAAGAGATGTAAAAGGTGAAGGGATTAAGGAAGGTTGAGGGAGGGAGGGTGAGTGGGAAGGGGGGGAGGGAGGGATGGAGAGAAAGGGTGAGTGGGAGGGAGAGAGTTATGTATGGCAGGAAGGGAAAGGTAAGGGTAGGACTATGTAGGACTAGCGTGGGAGGACAGTTGGGTCAGGGGGGTGGAGGAGGAGAGGGGGGAGGTGAGGGCAGTACAGGGTAGAACTAGTGAGGCAGGATGTGTTTTTTTTTATTATTATTATTTTTTATAAAGATCGGAGATGAAAGACGATTAGAGAAGGAGAAAAAGAGCGCGGATTTTGAGGAATTGGAGGATGGTGACCACCCTGCTGCTGCTGCTGACGAAGGCCGGGGCAGGAGGGTAGAGAACCAGCGGTCACTTGGGTCACACAAAGTTGTCCTCTGTAAAACTTTCACCTGGGTGGAGGGAGATACACTCGTAGCGTTACTTTACGAGTGACGTAAAATCCTTGGTAAATCGGTGAACGACCAATAATTTGTAGTTAGTGAAGATTATACTGCCATGCTCTTACAGATAATGAGGTGTCGTCAAACTTGTTGGTGTGGCAGTCCCCGTAGACGACCCGCTCTCTGCTGCACGACAACACCCTCGTCTCTGTGGTGGTGGTGTTGAGGGCTAGCATGTTCAAGGTGCAGCAGGTGCGTAGTGAGGTAAACAAGATATTGAGTCATTATTGGTTTCCAGGTGTGCGAGGGAAGAGGCACGCAGGTATACAGTGGGGGACGCAGGTATAGTGGGGGACGCAGGTACAGTGGGGGACGCAGGTATACAGTTGTGAACGCAGGTACAGTGGGGGACGCAGGTATACAGTGGGGGACGCAGGTATACAGTGGGGGACGCAGGTATACAGTGGATGACGCAGGTATACAGTGGGGGACGCAGGTATACAGTGGATGACGCAGGTATACAGTGGGGGACGCAGGTATACAATGGGAGACGCAGGTATACAATGGGAGACGCAAGTATACAGTGGGGGACGCAGGTATACAGTGGATGACGCAGGTATACAGTGGGGGACGCAGGTATACAGTGGGGGACGCAGGTATACAGTGGATGGCGCAGGTATACAGTGGGGGACGCAGGTGAGGATAGATGTATTAAATTACTGGCCGGCAATTAACTCACCGCGTAATCTGAAGAAAAAAAATGCTAACTATCACAGTCTATGAGCCACGAAGATTGTTGACCAGACAGCTTTATGCCCGGCCGTGTAGTAGGAGGGCCCAGGGGATGTTGTGTGTGTGTGTGTGTGTGTGTGTGTGTGTGCCACTCTAACGCTGTACACTGGACCACTCCAATATACATAACACCGAATTTATTGAGACTTTATATATTGTTGTAAACCTAACCTAACCTAACCTAGCCTAGCCTAGCCTAGCCTAGCCTAACCTAACCTAACCTAACCTAACCTAACCTAACCTAACCTATCATGACGTCTGGGTACCTGGATCTACTGGCTCTGGTCTAACCTGGAAATAAAAACAGGAATATATGTATAGTTCACAAGTCATTACTCCCGTATTTAAAGTCGACAATGTGACCCGGGTTTATTTTTTTTTACTTTGTGTTTTTGTTTTCATGATGTTTTGTATATGTTGTTGTTGTTGTTGTTGTTATGTTGTGAGTTGTAAGGACAATAATCAGCTGGAGTTGTTGTTGTGCGTGTCTCTGTGTTAGTCTGTAGTTTGAGAGACGTTGTAGGGTGTGTTGTGTGGTGTGTTTGAAGTGTGTTGTGTGGTGTGTTTGAAGTGTGTTGTGTGGTGTGTTTGAAGTGTGTTTGAGGTGTGTTTGAAGTGTGTTTGAGGTGTGTTGTGTGGTGTGTTTGAGGTGTGTTTGAAGTTTGTTTGAGGTGTGTTTGTATGTTTCAGGTGTATTTGTGTATTTGCTATGTTTTTATGGTATATCTTGATGTGTTTGTGTAGCATTTTTGACACGGTGAAGGCGAGTGTTTGTGGCGTGTCTCAGCACCATACAGTCACCAGCACGTGTGTTGGTGCGGCCTGGATGACCTACCCTGCTGGTGTTGTCTTGGCGTACCTGGTGCATTCTTGTGGCTTAAGTGTTGATACCTGGTGGGGGAGGAGAGGTGGGGGAGAGGAGGTGTGGTGATGGGAGTTGAAGGGGGAGGGGACGGGGAGGTGAGGTGATTGGAGATGAAGGGGGAGGTGAGGGACGGGGAGGTGAGGGGGGAAGAGGTGTGGTGATGGGAGTTGAAGGGGGAGGTGAGGGACGGGGAGGTGAGGGGGAGGAGGTGTGGTGATGGGAGTTGAAGGGGGAGGTGAGGGACGGGGAGGTGAGGTGATGGGAGTTGAAGGGGGAGGTGAGGGACGGGGAGGTGAGGGGGAAGGGGCGAGGAGCAGGAGGAGGTGTGGGACTGATGGGGAGGGGGTATAGGGAGGTGGGGGGGATGACGAAGGGTAGGAGGTGTGAGGAGAAGAGAGGAAGAGGAGGTTGGGATAGAGGGAGGAGGAGAGGCGAGAGGAAGGAGGAGGATAGAGGGAGGGGGAGGGCTGAGGAGAGGGAGGAGGAGGAGGATGAGGAGGTCATTCTTCCCCCATAAGTTACACCACCAGCCCCTAGCCTCCCGGCCTCTCTCTCTCTCTCTCTCTCTCTCTCTCTCTCTCTCTCTCTCTCTCTCTCTCTCTCGACGAAGGACTTTAACAGAGAGGAATAAAGATAAGAAATAAACAGTTACATTATTAAATAAACACATGATATAAATAGGTTAAGAAATCAGAGAAGTTAATGTTTTTTTTTATGATCCCTCCATCCTCCCTCCTGACCCTCCCTCCTCCCTCCTGACCCTCCCTCCATCCTGATACTCCCTCCACTTCCATCCATCCTCCACCCTCACCCTATCTCCACTTCTCTCCATCCTTCCATCCTCCACCCCCACCCTCCATCCTTCCATCATCCACCCCCACCCTCCATCCTTCCCTCCTCCACCCCCACCCTCCATCCTTCCATCCTCCATCATCCACCCCCACCCTCCATCCTTCCATCCTCCATCATCCACCCCCACCATCCATCCTCCATCCCCACCCTCCATCCTCCACCCCCACCCTCCACCCTCACCCTCCATCATTCACCCCCACCCTCCATCCTCCATCATCCACCCCCACCCTCCATCCTCCATCATCCACTCCCACCCTCCACCCTCCACCCCCACCCTCCATCCTTCCACCCTCCATCCTCCACCCCCCATCCTCCACCCCCACCCTCCATCCTCCACCCCCACTCTCCATCCTTCCATCCTCCACCCTCCACCCCCACCTTCCATCCATCATCCTCCACTCCCCTTCACCCCTTATCTTATTCACTGAGCTAATTCATGGTACTCAAAGGGTTAAACCACCTTATTCAACAGTCTAATTCATCATACTCAAAGGGTTAAACCACCTTATTCAACAGTCTAATTCATCATACTCAAAGGGTTAAACCACCTTATTCAACAGTCTAATTCATCATACTCAAAGGGTTAAACCACCTTATTCAACAGTCTAATTCATCATACTCAAAGGGTTAAACCACCTTATTCAACGGTCTAATTCATCATACTCAAAGGGTTAAACCACCTTATTCAACAGTCTAATTCATCATACTCAAAGGGTTAAACCACCTTATTCAACAGTCTAATTCATCATACTCAAAGGGTTAAACCATATTTCTACCCAACTCGTCCTGGGAAAAAAAAATATTAATAATATCATTTTAAAAAGTAAACATTCCATCGTGGCTTAACAACACCTACTATCCCAGCTCAGCCCTTCATCCTGGGAGAAAAAAAATGAGGAATTATAGGCGAAAAAAATGAGAGAAAAAATTATAGGGAGAGAATTATAGAGCTAGTGTGGCCTAGGAGGCGTGTGGCCTTTAGAGATGTGTTATTTTTTTTTTCCTAGGTGAGGCTGGGATTAGGGGAGTGTGGGTAGGTAGGTAAGAGGAGGAAGGGGAAGGATGAGGGGGGGAGAAGGTGTGGGGGTGAGGGAGAGAGGGAAGGATGATGAGTGGGAAGGGAGAGGGAGGAATGATGGGGAGGAAGAGAAGGTGAGTTGGGAAGGGTAAGGGAGAGAGGGAGGGGAGAAGGTGAGTGGGGAAGGGTAAGGGAGGGAGGGAGGGTAAGGGAGAGAGGATGAGGGTACGACAGGTGTATGAATCATCTCCTACCTTAGTATCACAGGTACGAGTGAGGTGAATGACTTCCCTTTCCCTTAGTAACATAGAGAAATACGCTGATTCACTTAATTGTCGTAGTAGTAGTAGTAGTAGTAGTAGTAGTAGTAGTAGTAGTAGTAGTAGAGAGAGAGAGAGAGAGACCAGATATAACATGAAGTAAAGTGCATATTGTGTCTGGCTTGTGAGGCAGTTGTGACTCCTCGAGGAAGCAGTGAGGCAGAACACACCGGTCTGACGTGTGGCTGGGTGGCACTGTGTCATCTGGCAGAGGTCACTGTGATGCATCTTCTTGATCGTGTCAGATGTTGGAGATACCCTGGATACGTAGTTTAGGTTTTTCCGCTGTTATATAAACCTGTAGATGATATTGATAACGTTTTAAGACATCAACATAATTTATCTACAGTGGCTGAGTGGATACAATTCTTCTATCCTTTATGACCGTTGGTTCGTGTCCAGATCATCTTCACTAGTTGACTCAGATGTGAATAAGGTAGTGAAGATGATCAAGTACCCTGCTACCGAAGACTCGAGTGTACAGTACAGTATCCCCGCTGGCCCTATAGGTTCGTCAGGGCTATGGGATCTACTATCACTTTTCACTCTTATTTCAGCATCTGTCTATAACATCTATGATAACTACGTGTGTGTGTGTGTGTGTGTGTGTGATCCATACAAACACACTGACTGGACGTGTGGCACATTGTAACGCTGATGAGTGTGACGAGAATGAATCATTTCATATTGGCCATTTAGAAACAACGGTACAGTTACAGGTATTTATATATATAGACAGGTACAGTTATAGATTCAGATACAGGTACAAGTAGAGCTAGAGGTACAGATACAACTTTAATTACAGGTACAGTTATAACTGGATACAGGTGCAGCTATAAATACAGGTACAGCTACAGATACAGGTGCAGCTTTGAATACAGGTACAGATACAGGTACAGTTATAAATACAGGTACAGCTATAAATACAGTTACAGGTACAGATACAGCTATAAATACAGGTACAGCTACAGGTGCATATACAGCTATAAATACAGGTACAGCTACAGGTGCATATACAGGTACAGCTATAAATACAGGTACAGATATAAATACAGTTACAGATACAGCTATAAATACAGGTACAGCTATAAATACAGGTACAGATATAAATACAGTTACAGATACAGCTATAAATACAGGTACAGATACAGATACAGTACTCAAGAATTCAGAATGACTCCAAACATTACTCATGGTCAGTGTACATTACAGCGTCACATCTGTCGGAGGTAACAGAGCACTAGTGGTACGTCAACGTTACACGGAAGTGACCCGACCGTCTTAACCCCTCACTGCTCCTCACCCCTCACTGCTCCTCACCCCTCACTGCTCCTCACCCCTCACTGTTCCTCACCCCTCACTGTTCCTCACCCCTCACTGCTCCTCACCCCTCACTGCTCCTCACCCCTCACTGTTCCTCACCCCTCACCGTTCCTCACCCCACACCACTCGTCACACCACACCTCACGACTCCCTACCCCTCACCACACCTCACCACTCCCTACCCCTCACCACTCCCTACCCCACACCACACCTCACCACTCCCTACCCCTCACCACTCCCAACACCTAGTACTACAGACAGGTGAGGGTGTCATGAATGAACCAACAGGGGCTTATTGACTGCTGTGGGCGGTGTAGTGGCGTTGATGAGGTGAATGAGATGAACGACCTGAGGTGACGCCCTTCATCTTCACTATCATGGCGCGTGTGTTGTTGTTGTTGTTGTTGTGTCATGGTGGTGTTGTTGTTGTGTCATGGTGGTGTTGTTGTGTTATGGTGTTGTTTGTTGTGTCATGGTGTTGTTGTTTGTTGTGTTATGGTGTTGTTTGTTGTGTCATGGTGTTGTTGTTTTTTGTGTTATGGTGTTGTTTTTTGTTGTGTTATGGTGTTGTTGTGTCTGTTGTTGTTGTTAGGATGAAGTGAATAAAGAGATTGTTATTACGTGCACTACTACTACTACTACTACTACTACTACGACGTGGCCTCCATCCTCCCCCAATAGCCACACCTTCGCCACCATTTTATTACCTAAGAATTAAATATCCTAACACAAAAGTACTACTACTACTACTTCTACTACTACTACTATACTCGTGTAAGCTGAATGAACATAATGTTACGACTACTACTACTAACTACTATTACTATACTACTACTACTAAACACTTCCACAAGATGAATGAACAATAATATGTATGCAGCTCACCCCGACCGTTCTCTGAGGTGAATTAACAATGACTCTAATGCTCAGTGTAGTGGCATGAATGGAGGAGTTATTGTGTATCACTCACCACTACGGGCAGAATAAATGACTCACATTACTTAATTACCATGAATCTTTGTCTTGGGTAACCAGAGAGCGGTAATGTACGTTAAATGACTTTGTTTGGCTGTGTGTGTGTGTGTGTGTGTGTGTGTGTGTGTGTGTGTGTTTTAAATTTAATGATGTGGCTGGGCTGGTTCAGTTTTTCTCTGGTCTATATACACTACACTACACTGTACACTACACTACACCCCATCCAAGCTATGATAACACTAGGTACATCTTCTCCTCTCCAAGGTCACTATACATAAGTCAAAGATACATCACCAATAGAGGTCAACTATAATGAACTTTGACCCGAGTTTTTATGATTCACGGTCAACTCATTCACGACGAAACATGAATAATATTATAGTGTGACGTAGTTTGAGTTATTTGGTCTGTCTGTCTGTCTGTCTGTCTGTCTGTCTGTCTCTCTGTCTTTCTGTCTGTCTGTCTGTCCTTCAGTCTCCAGCTATGTTTCAGAGTCAATACACTACAGTCTGACTACATGTTGTGATGCGTTAAGTGGGTGACGTGTCTTGGTGTAGTGGCCGCAGGTGTTAATTGTGAATGATGCCTTGTGTCTGGAGGTGCAGGCAGTATTGGGTGAGGTGGTGTTAGTGAGGTGCAGGCAGTACTGGGTGAGGTGGTGTTAGTGAGCCTGAGTGAGGTGCAGGCAGTACTGGGTGAGGTGGTGTTAGTGAGCCTGAGTGAGGTGCAGGCAGTATTGGGTGAGGTGGTGTTAGTGAGCCTGAGTGAGGTGCAGGCAGTATTGGGTGAGGTGGTGTTAGTGAGCCTGAGTGAGGTGCAGGCAGTATTGGGTGAGGTGGTGTTAGTGAGCCTGAGTGAGGTGCAGGCAGTACTGGGTGAGGTGGTGTTAGTGAGCCTGAGTGAGGTGCAGGCAGTACTGGGTGAGGTGGTGTTAGTGAGCCTGAGTGAGGTGCAGGCAGTATTGGGTGAGGTGGTGTTAGTGAGCCTGAGTGAGGTGCAGGCAGTATTGGGTGAGGTGGTGTTAGTGAGCCTGAGTGAGGTGCAGGCAGTACTGGGTGAGGTGGTGTTAGTGAGCCTGAGTGAGGTGCAGGCAGTACTGGGTGAGGTGGTGTTAGTGAGGTGCAGGCAGTACTGGGTGAGGTGGTGTAAATGTTCCTGAGTGATTCATACATTATTGGTTCTTGTGTGTATACTGTAGAACCATACACCAGTGTACTATAACGAATATAATAATGTTATTTTACGTCCAAAAAATAAATTTACCTTATTTTTTTATACGAGTTTCTTCCGGTGTTGTTATTTTAGGTCTCGTTGACTTTGATGACTGGTTCAGTAGAGGTCAGGTGATGTGAGGTGGGGCAGCGACTTGTGTTGGTGTGTGACGCTGATAAAGTAACGTGGAGGCTGCCAATATTTGCCTCTACATTAATCTTACCTTACAAAATCTCTTCTGGGTGACTGTTGAACGATTTTCTTTGACATGGAGAGAGAGAGAGAGAGAGAGAGAGAGAGAGAGAGAGAGAGAGATATCAGGGGTAGGAGGAAGTACTCTTAGGTCAGCCTTCACAGATGCTTTAAGTGTTGGGTCACGCAAGGTTAAGGTGTATGGTTAAAGGTGACCTCTGTATACCTTGTTGACGAGTTTGTGAAGACCAGAGTTATGTGTTGATGCCGTGACACTGTGTGATGTTACGTTACTCGCTGTGACGTTGTGTAACCTTACACTACACAACCGTAATTCTGTGTAGTGTCACACAGTGAGGGCCCCAGGAGCCAGCTAGGTGCCTAGGGCCTGTGAGAAGCGCTGGGGGAGGAACCTGAGCTGGGTGCTGGCGAGGCTCACTGGTCCTCTTTAATCTATTCATCTGGGACACGAGGGACGCCTGGCTCCCCCCCCCCCCTCCACCACCCCTCCCTCGAGTGCCCCTCCACCACCCCTCCCTCAAGTGCCCCTCCACCATCCCTCCCTCAGGTATACAGTTATTTCAGTGTGGTGGTACCTTCCCCTAGATAGGACTAAGATGTACCTAATATCCACTAAGATGACTAAGCCTACTGAGCCTCCTTCACCGCCTCCCTCACCGCCTCCCTCACCGCCCCCTTCAGGTACCACACAGTTGGGATCACATTCTGAAAGGCTGATGTTACTTTTCACGAATTTTAGACAAGAGGACAAATTTGGTTATTAAGAGAGAGAGAGAGAGAGAGAGAGAGAGAGAGAGAGAGAGAGAGAGAGAGAGAGAGAGAGAGAGAGAACTGGCATACAGACAGAAGGAAAAACAGGAAGATAAACAGACAGGAAGACGTACAGATAGAAAATTCCACTACTCACGATGCCAGGTAAAAAAAAGAAGGAGCTTGTGGTCTCTAGACAGAAAAAAGTGTGTGTGTGTGTGTGTGTGTGTGTGTGTGTGTGTGTGTGTGTGTGTGTGTGTGTGTGTGCAATCCAACACCGCCACCTTAAGCCATACCGTTGAGGGGCGGCAGCGAGGAACATGACATTGTATTTTCTGTCAATTTGTTACCTGTACACATAGTGAAATGTTATTATTGTTTCCCCACCTTGATGTTATGTTCCGTTTTCTGATTAGGGTAGACTATTTTGTTTCGTATACTATTCTCGCTTATTAACGAGACAGTCTGTTATTAAACGAGACAGTCTTGATTTAAACGAGACTGTGGATTAAACGAGACAGTCTGGATTTAAACGAGACTGTGGATTAAACGAGACAGTCTGGATTATACCAGACAGTTTAAATTGAACTCTTTATTGGTTATTTTTCGTCAATAGGTTCAACTAGACAATCTAGATTGAACGAGACAGTCCAGATTTAAACGAGACTGTTCAGATTATACGAGACAGTCCAGATTTAAATGAGACAGTCCAGATTTAAACGAGACAGTCCAGATTTAAACGAGACTGTTCAGATTATACGAGACAGTCTAAATTGAATGAGACAGTTCAGATTTAAACGAGACAGTCCAGATTTAAACGAGCCAGTCCAGATTATACGAGATAGTGGTGAGAGTGAGGTTGTGAGTGGTGACAGTCAATAAGTGGTAACAACAACTGCACCAAACAAGATCACCATGAAAGAGGAGAGCTGGCACAGAGGGAAGACCACCTTGACCTCTTATTACTGCCCAGGTAACACGTGATGCCCTGGCCCCCTACCACACACCTGTACCTTATGTTAAACCATCCTCTCAGGTTAGGTGAGGTGAGGTTAGGTTTGGTTTGGTTAAGTTAGGTTAGGGTAGGTAATCTGTTCAAATGGTCAGGTGAATTGGTGACTTTGTTGACTAGGTTCAATTTCCACCGTGTCTCAAGTTGCTAGCCAGACAATGTGTGTTTTGTTTATGTTACCTGGTGTAGGTGAGGGTATATGGTCACCTGTAGACGAGGGTGTATGATGCAGGTGAGTTGTGGAAGGTAAATATCAGGTGTGGTATAGGTATGTTTTGTCTTCATGTATACAGTGTCATCTCCCCTCTCCCTCCTCCCCCCACCCCACAAACTTCCTCTTTCATTCACCCCCCCACACACTTCCTTCAGCACCCCCCCCACACATTTCCTTCAGCACCCCCCCCACACACTTCCTTCAGCACCCCCCACACACTTTCTCCCTCATCACCCACCCACACTTCCTCCTCCATCACCCCACACACACTTCCTCCCTCATCACCCCCCCACACACTTCCTCCCTCATCACCCCCCCACACACTTCCTCCCTCATCACCCACACACACTCCCTCCCTCATCACCCACACACACACTTCCCTCCTCCATCACCCCCACACACACTTCCTCCTTCATCACCCACACACACACTTCCTCCCTCATCACCCCACACACTTTTCCTCCCTCATCACCCCACACACTTTTCCTCCTTCAGCACCTCCCACACCTCCTCCAGGATCTCCGTGTCTCCCACTGATTAAGGTGAACGTTGTCTGGTCACCTGAGTACAGTCGACCTGCACCTTCCTACAATACCTTCACCCACAATAATGGATTCTTGCCGTATATAGATCAAGTAAAGTAAGTTGCGTTGGCTAGAGTCTGTTTGGTATAGATTAAAAGTTTGGATCGAGTGCGTTGGATTTGCTGCTTGGATAGGGTAAGTTTATAACGCTCCATATGTGTGTGTGTGTGTGTGTGTGTGTGTTAAATAGGTATTGGATCCTTGAGTCACATCCTGGTAATAAAATTTTATCATTTCCTGAATATAAACAATATATTTAATGGTACCGTAAATACAGTGTATATACCTTGGGGGGTCACTGTTTACACAGAGAGAGAGAGAGAGAGAGAGAGTCGTATCTATACAGTCGTGTTCTCGGAGTAACCAAAGACAGCAAAAATACCCAGAAGAACCAAATAAACTTAAGGAAATCAACCACACGGTAAAACACTTGTTAAAATCCCCCTCCCGTCCCCCCCTTATCCCCTCCCCCTATTCCCCCCTGCCCCCCCCTCCCCCCCTCCCCTAGGAAAGTTCGTTATATGAAGGTTTTGCTGTACGGTACTGGGCGATAATACACGTGGTCCAAACTTTGATGTGGTCCATGGTCTAAATACATGTCCCGGTCCATGATCTAAATACATGTCCCGGTCCATGGTCTAAATACATGTCCCGGTCCATGGTCTAAATACATGTCCCGGTCCATGGTCTAAATACATGTCCCGGTCCATGGTCTAAATACATGTCCCGGTCCATGGTCTAAATACATGTCCCGGTCCATGGTCTAAATACATGTCCCGGTCCATGGTCTAAATACATGTCCCGGTCCATGGTCTAAATACATGTCCCGGTCCATGGTCTAAATACATGTCCCGGTCCATGGTCTAAATACATGACCCGGTCCATGGTCTAAATACATGACCCGGTCCATGGTCTAAATACATGTCCCGGTCCATGGTCTAAATACATGTCCCGGTCTTTAACAAAAACACAAACCTGAACATAGGAAACTTATCAAACTCACCAACCAATATCAAAAGAGTGTGTGCAGGGTTATATAAGAGTGTGTTAGTGTGTTAATGCTAGATCACAACACAATGAACATGATTGGCAGGATAGAAGATGACAGGTTATATTGTTTGACCGCCTGACTGGTTATTTATCAACATGCATATAGTGAACAATGTAGTACGTGATGTCATAATGTTAGATCAGGTCCAACTCTTGGTCTCTATATAAGGCCAGGTGGAAGGACAGTGAGAGCCAGTGGGTAGGTAGAGGGTAAGGGGGTAACTAAGGTGGGGCAAATGGAGGCGAAGAAACAAGATGGGGGCAGGTGGTAGTGGGTAGTAAGAGCAAGCAGGCAGGTAGGTATAGGGGGGGCAAGAGAGCAAGTGAAGTGGGGCAATAGAAGCTAGAAAACAAGATAGAGGCAGGTAGTAGTGGGCAGTATAGAATCAAAGACGCTATAAACACATTAAGAACCACCTTTCTCCCCCTCCCCCGTCCTCTCTGACACAAAACAAAAGACGATCACCATAAACAAAACACCAGCACAGGCAAAACCAACAACAACGCCTGGTGTATACTGTAATATACCTTTCTATCCCCACAAAACATACTCAATACCAACGCCAGACGAACCATCTCCCACCTCTTTCTTCTCGTGTTTTTTTGACCATTAAAGAAAGTTTACGCCACGAGATTCTGAAATTTGTGTCGCATGTATAAACGCCATGAAACTTGAAGCTGATACCGAAGAAAAACAAAAGAAAAACAGGTCATGTAAAACTCCACTAGATTTGTTATTTAAATTCACGAAAATCTTCCACTTGTTCATGTAAATTTTATGAGTAATGAACTTAAGGGGCAAAGTTTTGTCATTTTTTGTTCTTCTTCTCACGGTAATGTAAATGTGTTCTGGGGTTAATTTGTTTATTAGAGGTTGCGGAAGATGGTGAGTGATGTGTGTGTGTGTGTTAGGGTGTGTTGGAGTGTGTGTGTAAGTTAAGGGTGTGTTGGGATGTGTGTATGTGTGTGTGTTAGGGTGTGTTGGAGTGTGTGTGTAAGTTAAGGGTGTGTTGGGATGTGTGTGTGTGTGTGTGTGTGTCGACGCCCTACTGCCAGACAAAAGCAGATGGTGTGATGCTTGTTATGTGGCAAAGGTAGTCGTGCTTGTGGTGGCTATGATGATGATGATGATAGTATAGTGATGTTGATAATGGTGATAGTTATAGTGTGGTAGTTGTGATTGGAGAGATGGTCACTTGTGTAATTTTAGTGTGGAAAAATATACCTGTATTATATTGTGATTAGTAAAGGTATTTGTTTATTTACCTGTACTGTTGTTTCTAAGGTCAGGTCAGGTCAGGTCAGGTCAGGTATCATGGTGGATGGTAGTTTTCTTGAGGTTTTGTGTTGTCTTAATCAGCAGCGAGGTTGTTGTGGGCGGCAGGTTAGTAGTAGTAGTAGTGGTGGGCGGCAGGTTAGTAGTAGTAGCGGTGGTGGGCGGCAGGTTAGTAGTAGTGGTAGTGGTGGTGGGCGGCAGGTTAGTAGTAGTAGTGGTGGTGGTGGTTTTCATAATGGCGGGTTACTACGCGAGAAGTGCTGTAGTAACCTTGGAAACCGGTACCGCTCCTTCCCTGTCCTGGCCTCCTCCACGCCGCCCACCGTACCCACAGGCGATACCCTCCCCCCCCTCCCCCCATACCCCACTTTCTGCCACCCGTCTACCAGGAAGTATGCGTGCAGCTGTGTATAGATAGACAGAATATAACGTGATATAACAGGAAATACACCAAACTTATCCGACCAATCACACCGTCGTACCTGGAACGCCTGACCCACGAAGATGTAAACACTGTTGACTGTAAATAAAAGAAACAGTTATATTCTAACTGTTTTGGCTCTCTGTTAGCTCTCTGTTGACGACTGTAACTTAACAGAAGTCAACAGATGTATATATACGGTATACATATAAAAAACTCAACAGATGCCCTTAGAGTGTATATTAAAACAAAGACGCACCTGTGAGTTAATTAATTATGATTTTTTGTACAGGTGTCCGTAGCCAGGTGAGGCACAGGATACCTACGATGCCACCTTGTAATGATACTTGATAACACAGTTGCTTGGGGGTGGGGGTGAGTGGGGTGTGTGGGGGTGGGTGGGGTGTGGGGGTGGGTGGGGTGTGGGGGTGGGTGGGGTGTGGGGATGAGTGGGGTGTGGGGGAGAGTGGGGTGGGGTGTGGGGGTGAGTGGGGGGGAAGGGGGGGGAGCTGGGTAACTGGTGGTGTTGTGAGCGTGGGAATCAGTCTGGTGTTGTTTTTATTGTTGTTTGTGATGGTGAGGAAGTGTCTTTCCCCCCCCCCCCACCCTCTCTCCCCCACCTCTCCCCCTCTCCACTCCACCCCTTCTCCCCCACCCAACCCCCTACTCCTCAGTACTACTTGACAAGACCCCGGTTTAAGGATCACCTGAAGAATATT
The DNA here is from genome assembly GCA_958450375.1 of Homarus gammarus. Classification (NCBI taxonomy): domain Eukaryota; kingdom Metazoa; phylum Arthropoda; class Malacostraca; order Decapoda; family Nephropidae; genus Homarus; species Homarus gammarus. The sequence continues at coordinate 3,204,757 of CAUDMG010001572.1, forward strand.
GCCATCCTCTCTCTCTCTCTCTCTCTCTCTCTCTCTCTCTCTCTCTCTCTCTCTCTCTCTCTCTCTCTACCTGGTGATTAAATACCCTAACCTAACCCCACCAGGTAGCATTAGGGTGTTTAATAATCAGATAAAATAAGCTGGAGGGGGACTAATTTTCACATGATCCTGAAACCAACAACAACAACACCACCACCACCACCTCCACCACCACCTCGTTGCTCCACTACCTGTACAAAACCTGTTAATTACTTGTGGTATTTCCTCATTAGTTCCCATGTTTATTTTTATTATTTACTTCACGTGTCCCAGGTGCAGGTGTACCTAGTGAGGCTCAGGGGTATGTAGCAGTTTTTTGGGTACCTGTTACCTGTCTTGAGTATTACCTGTTACCTGTCTAGAGTATTACCTGTTACCTGTCTTGAGTATTACCTGTTACCTGTCTTGAGTGTTACCTGTTACCTGTCTTGAGTGTTACCTGTTACCTGTCTTGAGTATTACCTGTTACCTGTCTTGAGTATTACCTGTTACCTGTCTTGAGTATTACCTGTATTTCACGGCACTAAACTGGCACCCTGCTGTTGTATACCGAGACTTCTAAACAACAGGTATGTACTGACAGAATGGCGGCGGCTGATTGGCCAATTCGGTAACCAGAGAGACGCGGGAAAATATAATCCTACAATTGTAATTTTATTCTCAATCAACGTAAAATATAATTAAGATATTGTTTTTTTTATTAATATATATTTTGTAATTATACACTATACACTATTACACTGCTCTTATTATACTCTTGACAGGGGGGGGGGGGGTAGACCAGGTGCTCACAGGAGGGTACAAACTCACAAAACAACAGGAATTATACGTGTATCGTACTCTCACAAGGGACCTCTGCGTGTGTATTGAACGAGAACCTGAGTAGTTTATTTTTATGGGGAGTTTTTGATGTTATGAGTGTTAGTGTGCTGGGTGTAGTGTGTAGCTGAGGGAGAAGGTGTAGGTGTAGTGTGTAGCTGAGGGAGAAGGTGTAGGTGTGGGTGTTCTATATATACCAGTTGGCGTACAATACGGGCGTAAATATTAACGCTGCCCAACACCCGTGAGGCGTCTGCTGGCGTAAGCATCTGGGGGTGAGGTGTGTGTGTGTGTGTGTGTAGCGGGGAGTGTAGTGGTGTGGGTGTATGACTAAGTGTATGTGTGTATACCAGGGTAGGATGATGGGTGAGGGAGGGAGGGTGATGGGTGAGGGAGGGAGGGTGATGGGAGGGGGAGGGGGGGAGGAAGGAGCCCTGGGCCACGTTATTTTACATATTCAGGTTTACCCTCTCAAGGTCACCTCCCACCTTGTAAACTTCCTCCTCCTCCTCCTCCCCCTTCTTCTTCTTCCTTCTTCTTCTTTTTCTTCTTCCATATCTTATCTATTTCAACGTTTGTTCCCTCCTCCTCCTTTTGTTCCTCTTCTCTTCTTCTCTCCTCTCTTATATTTCATCGTTTCTTCCTCCTCTTCCTTCTTCTTTTCCTCCCCTTCTTCTTCCTTGGCTCGTCTCTTTGAACGTTTCTTCTTCCTCCTCTTCCTCCTCCTCCTCTTCCTCCTCTTCCTCCTCTTCCTCTTCCTCTCTCCTCAATTCTCATCACCCTCATCTTTCCCTCTTTCTTGCTTCATCTTCCTGGCCTCACTGTCTTCTTTTCCTCTCTTCCTCTCTTCGTCTTCCTCCTCCTCCTAACTTTGCTTTCTGCTTCCAATTACTTCAACTCTCCTCCGTATTATGAGGTCGAAGGCCAGGCAGTGTGAGGGAGGAGGCCAGGCAGTGTGGGGGAGGAGGCCAGGCAGTGTGGGGGAGGAGGCCAGGCAGTGTGAGGAAGGAGGCCAGGCAGTGTGAGGGAGGAGGCCAGGCAGTGTGGGAGAGGAGGCCAGGCAGTGTGAGGGAGGAGGCCAGGCAGTGTGAGGGAGGCCAGGCAGTGTGATGGTTATACTAGCAACATAAACAACAATATACTGAGGGCAGGGAATGCTTGTCTTGCCTGTGTGTGTGTGTGTGTGTATGTGTGTGTGTGTGAAGATTGTTTTATATTTCCATATTCTTGTATGTATGTATGTATGTTTATGTAGGTTTAGTCTTATTTGTGTATGCTTGTACGTATTTGTGTGTGTTTGTGATGTTTTCATTTATGTTAATATTATTATTAGTAGTAGTAGTAGTAGTAGTAAGAGTAGTAGTTATACGGTAATAGTAATAATAATAGCATCGTAGTAGTAGTAGTAGGTGTAGTGTGTACCTGAGGGAGGAGGTGTAGGTTTAGTGTGTGTACCTGAGGGAGGAGGTGTAGGTTTAGTGTGTGTACCTGAGGGAGGAGGTGTAGGTTTAGTGTGTGTACCTGAGGGAGGAGGTGTAGGTGTAGTGTGTGTACCTGAGGGAGGAGGTGTAGGTATAGTGTGTGTAGCTGAGGGAAGAGGTGTAGGTATAGTGTGTGTACCTGAGGGAGGAGGTGTAGGTATAGTGTGTGTACCTGAGGGAAAAGGTGTAGGTTTAGTGTGTGTACCTGAGGGAGGAGGTGTAGGTTTAGTGTGTGTACCTGAGGGAGGAGGTGTAGGTGTAGTGTGTGTACCTAAGGGAGGAGTTGTAGGTTTAGTGTGTGTACCTGAGGAAGGAGGTGTAGGTTTAGTGTGTGTACCTGAGGGAGGAGGTGTAGGTTTAGTGTGTGTACCTGAGGGAAGAGGTGTAGGTGTAGTGTGTGTACCTAAGGGAGGAGGTGTAGGTGTAGTGTGTGTACCTAAGGGAGGAGGTGTAGGTTTAGTGTGTGTACCTGAGGAAGGAGGTGTAGGTGTAGTGTGTGTACCTGAGGGAGGAGGTGTAGGTTTAGTGTGTGTACCTGAGGGAGGAGGTGTAGGTGTAGTGTGTGTACCTGAGGGAAGAGGTGTAGGTGTAGTGTGTGTACCTGAGGGAGGAGGTGTGGGTTTAGTGTGTGTACCTGAGGGAGGAGGTGTGGGTTTAGTGTGTGTACCTGAGGGAAGAGGTGTAGGTGTAGTGTGTGTACCTGAGGGAAGAGGTGTAGGTATAGTGTGTGTAGTACATCGTAGAAATAGTAGTAGTATTATTAGGATATTTAATATTAAAGTAATAAAATGGTGGCAAAGGTGTGGCTATTGGGGGAGGCTGGAGGCCACGTCAAGAAAAAAAGTAGTAGTAGTAGTAGTAGTAGTAGTAGTAGTAGTAAATAGTATAATGGTAGGATGACTCTCACGACCACTGCTCATTTATTTCTGTTGCAAGTCTTTCTAGTACTCTTCCTGCCTCGACGGTGCCAGATACAGCTAGGAATGTGTGCCAAGAATAGTGCCTCGTATTATGTTCCTTCCTACAGTAGAAAGTGTATCTGAATAGAGGGGGGGGGGGGGGAGGATATGGGTGATGAGTCTTCCTGTTAGCAAACTTTAAAGCAACACTATTGTCACCTTTGTTAACTGACTAACTGATAGAGATTTTTACCTGCCCCGGTGACACAGGTGGGATGAGACATGATTGAATGAAGGTATAAAAATTAATTAGTTCAGACTTCAAGGTGTGTGTGTGTGTGTGTGTGTGTGTGTGTGTGTGTGTGTGTGTGTGTGTGTGTGTGTCGTGATAGAGACAGCCTTGCGTTAATAGAACACACATCTTATCCCTCTTGTAACAGCAACACACAACACCGACTGTACTCATATACTATTAACTATACGCCACTGAACACTTGGTAAATCACTCCTTAAGACGAATCAATATGAAACATCACGCAATATACTGAAGACTCTGATGGTGGGTATGGTGGTACGTGTTAATCTCAATAACAAACAAGTTAGGTCAGTAATTCTCTCATCTGTAATGTTTTTGTTCACTTCTAGAATGTTTGGCTAACATTTAATTTATTTACTGTAAGAACTGGTTTTGTAGTTTGATGTTTGTTGAAAGACGAGATGATGATAATATTTGGCGTGGTAGTTGTGTGTATATAGGAGGGTGTGTGGAGATACTATCGTTAAGGGCTGTCATCTGTGGGGGAAGTTATGTAGTGTGTGTGTGTGTGAAGACCTTACCTGCTGGTGGTGGTGGTGCCGGGGCAGGAGGGAGGGTTACAGGGCCAGGAGGGAGGGTTACAGGGCCAGAAGGGAGGGTTACAGGGCCAGGAGGGAGGGTTACAGGTCCAGGAGGGAGGGTTACAGGGGCAGGAGGGAGGGTTACAGGGCCAGGAGGGAGGGTTACAGGGGCAGGAGGGAGGGTTACAGGTCCAGGAGGGAGGGTTACAGGGGCAGGAGGGAGGGTTACAGGGGCAGGAGGGAGGGTTACAGGGGCAGGAGGGAGGGTTACAGGGCCAGGAGGGAGGTTTACAGGGCCAGGAGGGAGGGTTACAGGGCCAGGAGGGAGGTTACAGGGCCAGGAGGGAGGGTTACAGGGCCAGGAGGGAGGGTTACAGGGCCAGGAGGGAGGGTTACAGGGCCAGGAGGGAGGGTTACAGGGGCAGGAGGGAGGGTTACAGGGGCAGGAGGGAGGGTTACAGGGCCAGGAGGGAGGGTTACAGGGCCAGGAGGGAGGGTTACAGGGCCAGGAGGGAGGGTTACAGGGCCAGGAGGGAGGGTTACAGGTCCAGGGGAGGGTTACAGGGGCAGGAGGGAGGGTTACAGGGCCAGGAGGGAGGGTTACAGGGCCAGGAGGGAGGGTTACAGGGCCAGGAGGGAGGGTTACAGGGCCAGGAGGGAGGGTTACAGGGGCAGGAGGGAGGTGTTCTTACAGTACCTGCCGTATGTTACACGTTCACCCTCCTACCTGTCGTAACAAAGGTGTAATAATGTGAACTAAATGTGATTCTTAAGTTATGGACGGTAAACTACATTGATACGTATAAGTAAACATAAGTAATATATATTTTATCATTATTTTTAATTATGTTAGATGAACTTGTTTTAGTTTCAGAATACAGTTTTATCATTTTATTCATGGTAGTATAGGTATTTGTGTACATGTTGTCCTAGTTTCTATTGAAGTGTGTGTGCATGACTGACTGTGCATGAGTGTGCATTCCTTTGTATGCGTGAAAGTGGATGCCTCTGTGTGTGTGTGTGTGTGTGTGTGTGTGTGTGAGAGAGAGAGAGAGAGAGAGAGAGAGAGAGAGAGAGAGAGAGAGATCCTCAGCAGCCTTCAGTACACCTGTCCTCACCACCAGTAAACACCTGACATGAGTCCCACACTGGTGGACAAACCTGTTAGAAACTAAATAGCAGACATACAGGTAACCTCCTCCGTTTGTTCTTATACTCATAACCTCAGCCGTGGCACCCCATCACTGCACACATAGTTATCTTCGTGTCTCTGGTCTGGCCTCCCATGACTTACCACTACCTGTACAGTAATTAGCACCTCTAAAACTTTCTTCTCCCAACAATACATAGTCTCTTTGTAAACACGTCGATCGGTAATTTATTTAAGAACATGAGAATTATGGAAACTGCAGCGGGCCTATTAACCCATACTGGGCAGCCCCATTTACACCCAACCCCTATCATTTCATATCCACCTAACCTATATTTGAAGCTGTCCAGCGTGTTCGAGTTTATGATGAAGTTCGGTAACTTGTTCCACTCATTCACTACTCTATTTCCAAACCACTATAATAATATTCTTTCTTACGGATGAATTAAAACACCTGTGGATATTGATTGGCTAACAAGACGAGCTGTTGTATGTCATCTCTAGTGTACAGGATAACGAGGCGTCTTATGATCCCACATACACGACCAAGTTCATCAAATAAACCTTTTCAGCCTTACAAATAAAAAAATATATATAAACAAATAAATAATAACTGATCTATTTCTCTATTTACAAGGAACTATATGTGTTTGTTAGCGGAGTGTAATAATGTCGTGTGGTGTCCGTCTCCTGCAATAGTAGGTAGTGGTGGTGGTGGTTTATTGAGTCCGTGTCATGATGCACTGTTGCAACACCTCCCATCTAGTGACGTTGGTTGACTAATTTGGAATATTTTTATACTTATATTTTTTTTTTTTTTACCTCACGTTGTTGTTGTTGTTGGTGGTGGTGTTGTATTTGTTGTTGTTGTTGTTGTTGGTGTTGTTGATGTTTTGGTGGTGTTGTACAGTTGGTGTTTTTGGTTTGTTGTTTTTGTTTTCGTTGCTGTTGTGGTGTTGTGACTGTTTTTGTTGCTGTTGTTGGCTGTGGTTTATTATTATTGTGACATAAGAATAAAACAAAAAATAAAAATAAAAAATGTGTGAAATATTTATAGAAACAAGAACTTCATATATCCACCCAGGAACCTTGAATTAAATTATCTAATGCCATAAGACTTGAGAGTTGAGTGTAATGTCAGTACGAGTCACTTTGTTAATCTGAAGACATATTAATCGTGAATTTTATCTGTGTTTGAGGTTGTCGGGTTAGGATATGTGGCTATGGGGACCTCTTTATCAGCGTCTTGTTGGAGGAGGTGTTGTAGGCGGGTTCGTGGTGTTGGAGGAGGTGTTGAAGGCGGGTTCGTGGTGTTGGAGGAGGTGTTGTAGGCGGGTTCGTGGTGTTAGTCGTCGTGTTGGAGGTGGTGTTGAAGGGGGGGTTCGTGGTGTTAGTCGTCGTGTTGGAGGTGGTGTTGTAGGGGGGGTTCGTGGTGTTAGTCGTCGTGTTGGAGGTTGTGTTGTAGGGGGGGTTCGTGGTGTTAGTCGTCGTGTTGGAGGTTGTGTTGTAGGGGGGGTTCGTGGGGTTAGTCGTCGTGTTGGAGGTGAAATGTTTACTGTTATAGAGGACAGCATCTCACTCCCTCAGCCATTGTTTACATTAAATCAGCACATTACTGGATAAGATGCGTCTCGTAGTTCCTGTCTTACCTGTTCACACCTGGAGGCTAGGGGTCGTAATTAACCTGTTTCCTACCATCTTATTATTAAACTGGGGAGCTGTTCCTTCTTACCTGTAACTTGTCCCTCTGTAAATATTAAGTAAACACTATGTCTCCCATCATTAATGTAACTATATATTTTAATTCGCAAGTGGTCAGGTTGTTCAGGAGGAGGCACATGGCTTTAAAACTTAATATATATGTGTGTTTATGTGAACCATATGTGTTTGGTTTTATATGTAGAGTAGATGTGTGTGTGTGTGTGTGTGCGTGTGCGTAAATACGAGCGTCAACAACCCGTCGCAAAGTGAGAATTCGTGTTTTAAAACTTACACCGTCTTGACACATACATATAAATAATGTAGTTTTTGGGACATCTTGAGAGAGTAATTTGGCACACGTCAGAGTAAATGGTGCCAGAGAAGACAGACGTGTGTGTGTGTGTGTGTGTGTGTGTGTGTAGTAAAGTCTTCATAGTGTCTAAATATATGTACACAGAGAGAGAGAGGACTGGACCTTCACATAACTCTTGAAATACCGTAATATTTTGTGACTTTTAAAGGGTTGAGGTGGGGCGGGGCGGGGCGGGACGGGGCGGGGCGGGGGTGTTCTTGGTGACAATTAACACCAGTGTGACTGAGGGTAAGTGTTATCGTGTGTGTTGGGCTGTCTGTCCTGTAAATAATTTGTATTTATTTTTATTTTTTTTATTTATTTATTTATTTTTTATCCATGACTTTCCCCTAGATCCTCAGCGACCTGTTTACCCTGCGAGGAGGCGAGGGTCAAAGACTGCAATGTGTGGGTGTTATGTTATTGTTATTTGATTGACTTTTGAGTGCCCAGTACTTGTCTAATCTCCTCTCAAGTAGTGGCTGAAGTTCAATAGAGTTTTGGATTACTGTTCGTTCCTAGATTTGTGTTCATACTTCACTAGGATGGTTTAGGTTAGGTTAGGTGAAGTGAATCGTAACCACCTCGTATACCGTACATGGTGAAGAGTGAATGTTTGTCTCATATGGTTAATGGATTGTTAGGGGCAGTGCGGATACAGTACAGTGTAGGGTACGTTTTTTTTCGGTGAACAAGGAGACAATGTTGCCAGCGTTACACTCGGCTGTATTCGCTTTTCCCAACCGGAAAGTCATGTACCCATTCACAGCTGGGTGGAGTGGGGGTGTTCGGCGACCCTTAGGGCAGGAGGTGGTCGCTGTACCCACTTTAACTTATTTATTACTTGGTAAAAGGGGAAGATTTACCGAGGATATTGATCGTTTGGTTTTGTCTGTTCAAACGTCAGTCTCCGCAAGTTCGGTCAATATCTGTCAAAAGTCAAGGTTACAGACCGTACATGAGTGTCACTCCATTCTAGGAAACATCAGTAATTATTAACCAATGGCCATAAACTTTTCACACACAAAAAGTAGCGGCAGTAACGACCACACTGAGGCAATGCTCCGTGTTGCTGCTGTGTCGGCCGCCGCGGAGTGATCACAAAATCTAATTCTAGCTCTGCAGCTGGTCGGCCTTGGTCTAGTGCAGAGGACACAACTATTTTGGTCTGAATATATATATATATATATATATATATATATATATATATATATATATATATATATATATATATATATATATATATATATATATATATATACAGAGAGAGAGAGAGAGAGAGAGAGAGAGAGAGAGAGAGAGAGGTTACAAATATTACAAGACAGACTTAAATTAAGTTGGTTACATTTTACTTCTCAACATTTTGCTGTTAAATTAATATTTCGTAAACATTAGTATGAAAACAACCTAATATCTCTTTCGTTACAAATTAGTATTTTTTGAACACATCTATAAAAAACACAGACACCTATCATCCACAACATTATAATGTACATACCACCACCACCACCACTACCACCACCACCACTACGGGAGTTGTGGTGACGACCTTCAGTAACTTGTTTACGTCTAACTCCCACTATTAAACCAGAGACCAATTTCTTAATATTAATGGTTGATGTTGAGGGTAACCTTCAACCAGGAGTATGAGCTGACCCTGCTGGTGAGGGGCAGTAAATAACAATTGTATTTGATATATAAACGCTTTTAATTCTCAAATGCATATAAGGAAGACGCAGTATTCTTTCTCTTAGGTTTCACGCGTAAGCAAAACATTTTATCTTGACCACCAGGGGCTGAAGCGACCCGTGCCGCCTCTGAGCTGGTCCACCTATCCACCTTACATCCCTAACCTAACCTAACCTATCCCCTGAGCCTGAATGTGTTTGTAGAAGGTAAACACAATATTGGTTCCACATAACATTCATCAACCTTGTGTTTTCTATTTTCCTGTGGCTGATGTCTGGTGTGGATGGTTTAACCCTTTAAAAACTATATCTTGCGCTTGTGAGACCTCATTTGGATTACGCAGTTCAGTTCTGGTCACCGTAATGCAGAATGGATATAGAATTCCTAGAAAGAATTCAGAGGAGAATGACAAGACTAATCCCGGGCATTAGGAACCTTGAGTATAGAGACAGGTTAAAGCATCTTAATGTGCACTCCCTCGAGAGACGTAGAGCGAGGGGCGACCTGATAGAGGTGTATAAGTGGAAGTCAGAGCTAAACAAAGTGAGATAGCAAAGGTACTCAAACTATCCAACCAGGAGCGAACTTGTAGCAGTGGTTTTAAATTAGACAAATTTAGATTTAAGCGCGAGATAGGTAAACATTGGTTTGGAAATAGAGTAGTGGATGAGTGGAACATACCAAACATCATCATTAACTCGAATAGGTTGGATGGATATATGAGCAATAGGGGTTGGGTGTAAACGGGACTGCCCAATATGAGACAATAGGTCCGCTGCGGTTTCCTCCCTTCTTATGTTCTTATGGGAAGGTGGAGATGACTGGGAGAGGAATTAAAATATGGGTTTCCCTCAAGACGTCTAGTTGGCAGTGTGTGGTGTTTAACTTGTGTCGTGGAGAAGCCTCAAGTGTCGTGTAGGTTAAGGTCGTCGTGAGATTAGAGTTCAGGAATTGCACAGAACTACTTTAAGATAATTTAATGAACGTTTATACACCTGTCATTTATATACTTGTCGTTTATACACCTGTCATTATACACCTGTTTATTTATATACTTCTCGTTTAAACACCTATCGTTTATACCACTCGTTTAAACACCCGTCGTTTATACACCTGTCGTTTGTACACCAGTCCTTTATATGCCTGTCCTTTATACACCTGTCATTAAACATCTGTCGTTTGCACACACGTCATTACACACCTGTCGCTTACACACCTGTCGCTTACACACCTGTCATTTACACACCCGTCATTACACACCTGTCGCTCACACACCTGTCGTTTACACACCTGTCTAAAGGAGAAAAGCCATGTAGGTCCTTGTATCTCGGGTGAAAGTTAGAAGCAAAAGGTCAGTGTTCATATAGAGACTTTATCACCTCAAAAGTAGAGCTAGAGGGAGTGTAATGACCAGCCACCGTGTGTGTGCGTGCGTGCGTGCGTGTCTGTCTGTCTGTCCATTCCTGTGTGTGTGTGTGTGTGTGTCCATCCGATTGTGTCTGTCTGTTAATCCATCCACGTGTCCCTCAATCTGTCTATTCGTCTGTGTCTGTCTGTCTGTCTGTCCATTCCTGTGTGTGTGTGTGTGTCCAACCGATTGTGTCTGTCTGTTAATCCATCCACGTGTCCCTCAATCTGTCTATCTGTCTGTCTGTCTGTCTGTCTGTCCATTCCTGTGTGTGTGTGTGTGTCCATCCGATTGTGTCTCTGTTAATCCATCCACGTGTCCCCCAATCTGTCTGTTCGTCTGTGTCTGTCTGTATGTAGGACTCAGTAAATCATATGTGTGAGTTTTTAACATAAAGTTTGTTAAACGATATGATTCAATGGACGAAGATTTTTGTCAAACCAAACCAAGCCTAACCTAACCAAGCCAAACCTAACCAAGCCAAACCTAACCAAGCCAAACCTATCCAAACCTAACCTAACCTAACCAAACCAAACCTATCCAAACCTAACCTAACCTAACCAAACCAAACCAAACCTAACCAAACCAACCCAAACCAAACCTATCCAAACCTAACCTAACCTAACCAAACCAAACCTAACCTAACCAAACCTAACCAAACCAAACCAAACCTAACCAAACCAAACCTAACCTAACCAAACCAAACCTAACCAAACCTAACCTAACCTAACCTAACCAAACCAAACCTAACCTAACCTAACCTAACCTAACCAAACCTAACCTAACCAAACCTAACCAAACCTAACCAAACCAAACCAAACCTAACCAAACCAAACCTAACCTAACCAAACCTAACCTAACCTAACCAAACTAAACCAAACCTAACCTAACCTAACCAAACCTAACCAAACCTAACCTAACCTAACCTAACCAAACCTAACCTAACCTAACCAAACTAAACCAAACCTAACCTAACCAAACCTAACCTAACCAAACCTAACCAAACCAAACCTAACCAAACCAAACCAAACCTAACCTAACCAAACCAAACCGTGAAGATACTTTTTGGACCGTACACCTCACCTGACTCCCTAATCATGGCTTGAGGGTCGTTGACTTTACTATGTTATGACTGAGCCTCAACAGTTATTACGGTGTTTTAAAGGGCCTAACTAGGTTGGTAATTACACCGAGTCCAACAGCAATTAAAAGGATATGAGAGAGAGAGTAGTTTGTGTTGCGTTAGTGTTTCTTTATTTAGGTTAGGTTAAGGTAGGTTAGGTTAGGTTAGGTTAGGTTAGGTTAGGTTAGCTTGGAGTTAGGGTAATTAATCCTAAGGTGGAATCAGCTGGGGAAAAAGGGGATTAATCTTCAGGTTAATCAGTAATTAGTCATGATAAGGTTTCTAATTACGCGTGAGAAAAGATGTAATTGTTGCCATAATTTTGTGTGTGTGTGTGTGTGTGTGTGTGTGTGAACTAGAGGGCTCACGGTGTGCCTGGTGAGCGTGAGCAGCAGCCGCCACCCCACATGATGACAGCGCTACACACGGCCTCTGTACAGTAGATAAAACGGATCACTTGAAGAATCTCCACCCCAACCCAACCCACCCCACCCCACCCTAACCCACCCTAACCCAACCCAACCCAACCCAACCTAACCCAACCCACCCCAACCCAACCCAACCCAACCCACCCCAACCCAACCCAACCCAACCCACCCTAACCCACCCTAACCCAACCCACCCTAACCCAACCCAACCCAACCCAACCCAACCTAACCCAACCCAACCCAATAGTGTGAGTGTAAATATAGCTTAGGTCAGGGCTGGTTAAGAAGCTTCCCTCACTAGTTAAGGTGTCAGCATGAGGTAGTTAGAGGTGAGGGGTAATGTAATTAGTGTACGGTGCTTAACAACCCCAGGTAGGTGAGGTAGCTTAATAGGAAACAGCAGCGAGTGTATGTGAGGGGAGGGGAGGTGAGGGGAGGGGAGGTGAGGGGAGGGGAGGGTAAGGTGAAGGAAGGTAAAAATGAGGTGTGAGGAAGGAGTTAAGATAAAGTGAGGGGAAAGTAAGGTATAAGGTGAGGGGAAATAAGGTATAAGGTGAGGGGAAATAAGGTATGAGGTGAGGGGAAAATAAGGTATAAGGTGTGGGGAAATAAGGTATAAGGTGAGGGGAAAATAAGGTATAAGGTGAGGGGAAAGTAAGGTATAAGGTCAGGGGAAATAAGGTATAAGGTGTGGGGAAAGTAAGGTATAAGGTGAGGGGAAATAAGGTATAAGGTGAGGGGAAATAAGGTATAAGGTGAGGGGAAATAAGGTATAAGGTGAGGGGAAATAAGGTATAAGGTGAGGGGAAAGTAAGGTATAAGGTGAGGGGAAATAAGGTATAAGGTGAGGGGAAAGTAAGGTATAAGGTGAGGGGAAATAAGGTATAAGGTGAGGGGAAATAAGGTATAAGGTGAGGGGAAATAAGGTATAAGGTGAGGGGAAATAAGGTATAAGGTGAGGGGAAAATAAGGTATAAGGTGAGATACTGAGACAAGAAGATCGAAAAAAAAATAAAACATTGGTGACTTAAACAAGAAAAAACACCATTAACTGTTCAATAATGACCCCCAACACGTTCACCAGTCACAGCTAATGAGGGTAATTATAACTTACTTTTCTTCCGTTGATGAGTTTATGAGGAATGCGTGAGAGGGAGAGAGTTTTTTGTGGTGGTTATAAGGCGGAGGAACCTAATTATCCTCGTCAGAAATGCATCTTGCTTGTCAGTGATGATTTGTATTTACCGTAAGCCAGTTGTGTTGAGGCGTCGTGGCGGACTCCCCAAGGTCGGATTCATCATTTCCTCCAATACCCAGAATAATAGTGCGTCATGATGCTGATGCCCCGTGAAGATGCCCACATATGCCAAGACACCTCTACTCCCTAGCCTCACACTTCCCCCACTTCCTTCATCTACCATGGGTATGAGTGTTTATGGTGCAGGGGCTACACGGTGTAAGGGGTACACGGTGTAAGGGGTACACGGTGTAAGGGGTACACGGTGTAAGGGGTACACGGTGCAAGGGGTACACGGTGTAAGGGGTACACGGTGCAAGGGGTACACGGTGTAAGGGGTACACGGTGTATGGGGTACACGGTGTAAGGGGTACACGGTGTAAGGGGTACACGGTGCGGGGGTACAGGGTGCGGGAGGTACACCATGCAAGAGACAAGATGTGTAATAGTCGTCAACAGTCTTCATGGTAAAGGCTTCAGGTCCTGTAGACAGAAGACTTCAGTGAGATGAAAGATGAGAAATATAACCTGACATGAGTTTATATCACGACGTAAACACATGTCAACACTCATGACCACATACTGAAGGTGGTGTTGTCTGTGTACGTCGTGGTGGTCTTGAGAGAGAGAGAGAGAGAGAGAGAGAGAGAGAGAGAGAGAGGTCAAAATCTGTGGAACGCTGAATATATTTTTCGCTTGGAGACATTTACGTAAAGAGAGAGAGAGAGAGAGAGAGAGAGAGAGTGTGGGTGTGTGTGTGTGTCCTCAGCTGCTACTGGTGACTGTGTGGGCGAGAACTGATACACCGACACACTCTGTATCACTTAGACCTTCTTTCATACACCTGTATTCTTGACACCTGGATAATATGTTTTAATGTTATCTTGTTAATTTGAATGTATGTTAGTAATTATCATCTTAGCTTAATGTACGAGTGTGTGTATGTGTTGCTGTTCGGGAGATTGATACATGTCTAATTATACAAAATTATGTACCTTGATTTGAGTAGTGTTTGTGTACTGTATTCATATCTAATTACACCTGTACTGTTGTTGTACCTGAGTTGCTAAGATTAGATTACTTAAAAGTGGACATATGATCGTTATTGCTGTGTTGATGTTGTGGGCGGGTGAGGTGACGGTGACGTGACTTGGTTAGTTATTTATATCCTGTCAGGGGAGATAACGTGATAGTGTTGACTCCCTCGAGAGATGTGTCAATCTGTCGCCAGTGAGTGACAGACGCGCCCACGCTCACACACCACTTGTAGCTCCTCACTCTTCCTTGAAATTTTTATTGTGTTTCATTGTCTAATCGTTTATTTATGTGTTGATAACTTGTGAAGAGTTATGAGGCCGTCGTGGTGATGAGGCCGTCGTGTTGATGAGGCCGTCGTGGTGATGAGGCCGTCGTGGTGATGAGGACGTCGTGGTGATGAGGCCGTCGTGGTGTTGGAGGTAGAGGTTAAGTGAGAGACTGGGGAGGGAGGTTCACCATGGACTTAGGGACAGCAGACGTGAGGGTGTGACTGTGGCGGCCAAGGTTTGAGTACTCGTGTTGTTGTTGTTGTTGGCTAAAGAGGCTGTGAGCTCCTTAAAAAAAAAAGAGGGAATCTCAGACGGGAAATAGTAGCAGTGATGGTCGTCTACATGAGAGGTACAGCAGACGAGGACCTTTGATAGAGTTCCTGTGTCTTAAGTACAGGACGGTGCTGAGTCTCGCCAAACACCAGTGCGGGTATGTCCAGGCTGAGTACTGTGAGGCGCCGTCCCTACTGTCGCACCCCGGGAAGATTCTCTCCATCAATCCCGTGACACAACACACAACTGACCTTCCTCTTACTTACACCAGCATCACTGTTATTGGCAGCCTTACCTGTTGACTCTTCCACCAATCACTGTCTTAAATACTCTGTAACAGCCATTGTCGTAATATTCTCGTCAATGGAGTCTGATAAACACCCGCTGTGACCTCTACTCTGTAATCCTTTTCGAGCTATATACAGACGCTTACGGGATGAGTATGGGGGCATAATAAACTAGCTGCTGTCCGCGGCAAAATCCCTTCTCACTCCTCCTTGATGACACAGCCTTTAGTAGTGGAACAGCTCGCCCCTCATTAGCTCCTACTAAGACAAATTAGCTCCAGGTCTTAATGGGTTTACGCCCAAGAACAACATATTTTGTGGACTATCTCGTGCACTTCTGAGATGAAACACAGTCTTTATTGACGTCAAACCTTGAATTCCACGATCTTTAACTTATAGGTGAACAGTACAAGTTTACTGTTGATATTCCTGGTCAGCCTCGTGAAGCTGTGATTATGTTATACGCGTGATATCTACGACGTGGCACAGACCAGACCTGACCAGGCTCCAGGAAGACTGTGGAATGTGTTCTCATTACTTCTGTTGACAAACCTTGCTTAGCCTCTCAGTTTTAATGTAAACATGATGCCCTTGGAACTATGTGAGTTCAGTGAATATCTTACGACTGAGGTATTATGCAAATTTCATCAATAACCTTCATAAGAAATTTTTTGAAGGAATTAAACCTCTCCCGGGTCTGTGCTCGTTGGTACCTTCTACAGCTCTCGACTCCAGTCCTCAGAGTCGCTGGTTCACTCCCGAGGTAGCCCCAGTACACCCAACTGTGAAGAAACACCGATCTCGACAGTTGGGAGTAAGGCGGTCGAGTTCAGTGCCGGCCACGCTGCCTCCTTGTGTGGCGAAGGCTTAGTATACAGGATATTGTATCTTCACTTGTACCCCTAACGAGCCGTTAGTCCTATGGGAACCACTTTCACTCTACTCCACCGTTATACGTCCTGCCCCTCGGTAGTCTGTCTTCCTTACAGACAACTAAACAGCCTCTATACTTCGTCTAAGTATGACCCAAGATCTACCACCAGTATTAACATACGGAAGAACTCGGACTCTCGCCTCTCTCTGCAGGAGAAAATATCTCGACTTCATTATATCCATTAACCCGGCGTCGTCCAGTCATACCAGTCATGTATCCATTATGTGAGCTGGGCAGTGTTGGGAGGCGTATTTTTATTATTATTGTTATTATTATTATTATTATTATTATTATTATTATTATATTTATTTTTTGTTTTTTTTATAAGAACAATAGAATAAAGGAAACTGCAGCGGGACCATTGGCCCATACTGTGCAGTCCCGTTTATACCCAACCCCTATATTTCATATATCTGTCCAGCCTATATTTGAAGCTATCCAGCGTGTTCGAGTTAATGATGATGTTTGTTAACTTGGTTCCACTCATCCACTACTCTATTTCCAAACGAATATTTACCTATCTCGCGCCTAAATCTAAATTTGCTACGAGTTCGCTCCTGGTTGGATAGTTTGAATACTTTTGTTATATCCCCTTTGTTTAGCCATGACTTCCATTTATACACCTCGATCATATCGCCCCTCACTCTACGTCTCTCGAGGGAGTAATTGAATCTGTCTCTGTACTCAAGGTTCCTAATGCCCGGGAACCACTTCACTATCCCTGACCATTATTAAGTGCACGTGCACAAAATAATCACACCAAATTTAGCTCTATGTGAAAAATATTTATGAGAGCTTTATCGTCTGTTCCTGGTTGAATTGCTTTACTCTTTACCGTTGTTTGTATGCATTGGTTTTATACTTTATTGAGAAGTACGTTATTGAGAGGGAATTACTGTATCATTACTCTGTAGAGAAGTCCGTTATTAAGAGGGATTACTGTATCAACTCTTTCGGTTGTGATGTTGGTCAAGGTGGAAGGCAGTGGGTATTCCTCGAACCAGTGTACCGTAGGATCGTCCCTCCAGCTAACGGTACCTTTGAGAACGACAAAAATAGAAAAGATGAAGTAGGTCCTTTAGTGAGGGCCTTATGGCGTAATGGAACTATTGAGGAGGTCGTATGTCACTCTTTTAGTGGTTACCTGCAGCAGGAAGACACGCGCTCCTCTCTGAAGACTCTCTGGGCCGCGTCATGGTGTCCCTTCAGAAGCGCTACGGAGGTCACGGGTTGAGGTATATACATTTGGCGTGTAAATAAGGTAATGGGAAGACCAAAGACCCGAGATTGTTCCATTTCCTGGGAGGGAGGCGGAATGGAAGGGGAGAAAGACTCATCTGCACCCTGTCACATTTTCCGTCGTTTGTGGGAGGGGGAGAGGGACCTGCTTCACCTATCCCTCCATTTTCAGTCTCTGGAGAGGATGATGGGTAAGAGGAGGGGAGGTGGGGTCTCCTGCCTCTCTATAAGGGTAACTGGAGTACTGAGGACGAGGGGAGGAGTGGTTGATGTTATAAGGGAGTTTCCCCAACTTCCCTCTCCTCGGGTGGGGGAGTGAGGGGTTAAGTGAGACAGGTGCCATGTAGGTATAATTAGTGAGTGTTATTTATACTGTTAGATGTGTCCTCTACCTCCTGGAAACTAAGGGAGGTTCATCAAATAAATTATCCCTTCGTAACAAAATAACTGAGGATTACTTGATGAAGACGATAATTGATTATAAAGAAAAAATTGTAATGGACTGTTGTTCTTGCGTCCGTTTGTGTAGTTGTTTTTGTATTTGTTTTCATTACAACCTTCAGCATAAGAGTTGTCCTTAAGTAACATAATCTCCATCAGGTCACATCATTCTGCTCCATCACTCTCTTGACTCTTCGTTAGCTCCATGGGTCACATCGAATCTGTATCGTCAAATTTAAGTACACTACCAACACACGGATTCAGCTGATGTCAAGACCCTCCACGTCCTGACACTGACCTAACATAAAACTTAACAATACAACACTACCAACACACGGAGTCAACTGATGTCAAGACCCTCCACGTCCTGACACTGACCTAACATAAAACTTAACAATACAACACTACCAACACACGGAGTCAACTGATGTCAAGACCCTCCACGTCCTGACACTGACTTAACATAAAACTTAACAATACAACACTACCAACACACGGAGTCAACTGACACCATCTAGCGGCGGGTGTTCACAGACATCATACAGTGAGAAAGTTTTGTTATAGACAGATATAAACTTGTTCGTGATGGCGATTGTCACTTGTTTGGGGTTCGTGGTGGAGTCGATGACGTCATGTAGAGTTGTTTGTGTTTGTTTGTGATGTTTTGTGTTTTGTTTGTGTTTGTTTGTGATGTTTTGTGTTTTGTTTGTGTTTGTTTGTGATGTTTTGTGTTTTGTTTGTGTTTGTTTGTGATGTTTTGTGTTTTGTTTGTTTGTTTGTGTTTTGTGTTTTGTTTGTGTTTGTTTGTGATGTTTTGTGTTTTGTTTGTAGTTTATCTGGTTTGTTTGTGGTGTTAAGGTGTGTGTGTTTTGTCTTTTCCTTGTATGAAGTGCTATTAGATGTTATTTGAAATCATTAGGTTAGGTTTGGTTATTTTAAAGCGACATCGACAATAACACCAACATCAACAGGCACAGTAACAGGCACAGTAACAGCAACAGGAACAGCAATAATAACCGCATTAACATCATCAATAAGAGCAGCGACGGCATCGGCGGGGACGGCGGCAGGAGGAGGAGGAGGAGGTGTAGAACGAAGAAAATCAATAGGGAGATATTTTGGGGTGTAATTTTGTGAGTAAGGGTGGAGGTCACAGCTGGTGTGGTGTACAGCTGTTAGGTGAAGTGCCAACCCCGCCCCCCAATTTAAACGTGTCTTTAATGAGTGAGCTCCACACATTTAGGACGGGGGGGGGGGGGAGACCACTGGAGGTAACACCCCAAAACATCTCAGTTTGAGACCCTTCTGGGGGACATGCTCCTCTCCATGTAAGGCTCTCGAATTTCAAAACTATAACCACATATCGAACACAAAAACATATATAGATGATTGAAAAGTGTAAAGGAGGGGAAAATAGATAAAAATATATAATTATATATATAATTTCACCACTTATCAACTTATTTACCTTACCTTATTTACTAAAAGTTAATGGTAAAGTAATATCAAGTACACACTATGCAGATGATACTGCTCTTATCATAGATAGTGAAGACGTATTGCAAAAACTCGTTAACAGGTTAGTGGAAAAAGATGAAAAATGTGATTTAAGAGTTAATGCTGTAAAGACGAAAGTAATGGTTGTGTATTAGCCTCTGTTCCATTAGACAGTGGCACTTATATGAATATGGGTTAATACATTTGTATTATATAATTCTATCACCTCCCGTAATTTTCCATGAGCTGTGAGATATAGTGAAGTGACCATGTGATCACTGGTTTCCACTGGCAGGCACCTTTCCTGAAGAAGCTGACCAAACTTTCTTGAGAGCTGGCTTACGATCAGTCATCCCTCACAAAGCATAGGCGTGAATCACGAGCTATCCGGGATAAGCTTACCGTCTAATCCCTAACACTCACAGCGAACGGTGTTAATTAGGGTGATATCTTTTTTGCCTGTGCAGAGACTATTTCTTATAAATAAATGGAAAAAAGACCATTTGGGTTTTGTAAACTTAACCCATAAACATTTTATTGATTGCAGTAGAGTCACCTGTCATCAGTCAAGCTCAGGTGACCGGAAACGGCTACAGTTGTTTCCAAATGAGAAATAAATCCTAAAATAAAAAATATGATATAGGCAAATGAAAACTTTTGTGTATCTGGGAAAATCAAACAAAAATGGGGCAAGCAAAAACAGCAACTAATAATATAAAATATCAAATGAAAGGAACTTTAACTTTTATTTAAGAAAAAGGCTACTGAAAGGCTTTATATGGCAAGGACTGATGTGTAGAAGTGTGGATACTTTGAGCAGACACCAGAAAGAGGTTGGAGGCCTTTGAGAATGTTGTGCTATAGGCGAATGTTAAGAATAAGCTACAGTACACTGACAGGAAAACAAATGAAGAAGTGCAAAGATTAGCAAAAACTTCAAGAGTAGTGCTTGAAATGTATAGAAAAAGTTAAATTTGATATTTTGTTCATATAATTAATGGGCAAAGTAGAGAGTAGGAGGGCCAGGGAAGGCAGAGGCTGGGATGGATGAATTAATAAAAAACTGGGTCCCCAGAGAGATATAAAACCTTGGTGGATTGGTAAACGTTTAGAGTGGAGTCCTGTAGTCACCAACCCCCAGATACAACGACGGTTCTCTGTTTACTTAATGTTGCTTCATACTTGCAGGGTCTTGCATTTCGTAATGTTAAAAAGCATTTGTCAGTCTCGAGACCATTTGAACAACTCGTTTAGCTCTTCCTGCATTGTTGCGACATCGTGTTGACTTACTACCTTCTCAAATATCTTCGTGTCGTCCGCAAACTTGACAATGTGGCTCAATCTATTTTCCTCTGTCTATGTCGTTGTCAGAGAAATTAAACAATATAAACCTTCCTGCATTCGGAAACATATCATCTGTCTCTCCTTATTCTGTCACGGAATTCATGCTCTTCGTACCACCTATTTCCTTATAATTTAAGATTGTATGTACCGTAGTCGGTATTAAAATAGACTTAACGATTTTTGTAGTCCAACACAGACTCATATTTTTGGAGAAGATCTCTGCCGATGCTAATGTCACTCTTCTCGGACTTAATTATACGACATTATGACAGTCGCAGATGATGTCCATCACCAGTCTAAATTTGTAATCCTTTTGTTCTCTTTATCCCCGTGATCTTCTCGTACTTTTTCAGACACGTGGGGGTGACTCTTGTAGTCTTGTACCCTGTAGCTACACTTACGTGCACCCCATGGTCACTGAGATCTTTTTTCATGTGAGCAACAAAATCGAACGCGTCCCGTTCTCTTGGTGGCTCCCAGTATCGCTTCCACGCCCGCTTAAGCCCAATTTTGCTCGGCAGGTTTCCAATGTGGAATGTGGATTAACTTCTGTTGAATTTGTGTATAATGTGGAGATTGGTGAGTGCATCAGCCCCAAGGACGCCTGTGCTGTGTGGCGCCAGGGCAGGGTGTGTGTCCAGGGCAGGGGGATATATTAATACGTTTAAATATACTTAGGTTTAGTTTTCCAGGGTGACCGAGAGATTCTTTACTAACCGTGCTGTTATGAGTAGCCTTTCTTCTTCCAACTACAAGGCAATAGAAATATCTTCAAAATTATTTCCTGAAATAACTCCAAGTTTCGTGGCCTCTTTGTATTTCATGAACGTGGCGGACGTGCTAGTGTCAACGAAGAGGTGGCAACGCTTCCCTTTGATCATCACGGGGATGCGATTCATCTTATCCAAAACAACATCGTTAAGCTTCTCCTCATTTTGGGGCGGTAAACACAGCATAGGAGACTGTACGAGATACAGCAGCATCGGTACATCCGATTATGGACGACGTACTTTCGTGGGGCTTTGCTTTCTGGGTAAGTCTTTCCTTTGCGGACGATATGCATTTGAGGGACTTGACGATGTGTGAGAGTCTTGAGAACTTGGCTCTGTGGTAGATTGCCTCAACGTGTATGGTGCTAATCTTGGGACTTTAAACTTACGAGGAACCCTCTGTTCTGTCTCACTGGTCATAGAACCTGATCGAAGTTTCATGGTTATAATATGATATAATATAATTTGAAAACATTACCATTGAAATATACAACTCTGACCTTATAATATTGTAGAAAGAGGTACTTAATAGTGTTGTACTTAGGATGAGTGATGTCTGCTGTAGTAAATGTAGTTAGGATGATTGATGTCTGCTGTAGTCAGTGTAGTTAGGATGATTGATGTCTGCTGTAGTTAATGTAGTTAGGATGATTGATGTCTGCTGTAGTCAATGTAGTTAGGATGATTGACGTCTGCTGTAGTAAATGTAGTTAGGATGATTGATGTCTGCTGTAGTAAATGTAGTTAGGATGATTGATGTCTGCTGTAGTTAATGTAGTTAGGATGATTGATGTCTGCTGTAGTTAATGTGGTTAGGATGATTGATGTCTGCTGTAGTCAATGTAGTTAGGATGATTGATGTCTGCTGTAGTCAATGTAGTTAGGATGATTGATGTCTGCTGTAGTAAATGTAGTTAGGATGATTGATGTCTGCTGTAGTTAATGTAGTTAGGATGATTGATGTCTGCTGTAGTCAATGTAGTTAGGATGATTGATGTCTGCTGTAGTAAATGTAGTTAGGATGATTGATGTCTGCTGTAGTAAATGTAGTTAGGATGATTGATGTCTGCTGTAGTTAATGTGGTTAGGATGATTGATGTCTGCTGTAGTCAATGTAGTTAGGATGATTGATGTCTGCTGTAGTCAGTGTAGTTAGGATGATTGATGTCTGCTGTAGTTAATGTGGTTAGGATGATTGATGTCTGCTGTAGTCAATATAGTTAGGATGATTGATGTCTGCTGTAGTAAATGTAGTTAGGATGATTGATGTCTTCTGTAGTCACTGTAGTTAGGATGATTGATGTCTGCTGTAGTCAATGTAGTTAGGATGATTGATGTCTGCTGTAGTCAATGTAGTTAGCATGATTGATGTCTGCTGTAGTCAATGTAGTTAGGATGATTGATGTCTGCTGTAGTCAGTGTAGTTAGGATGATTGATGTCTGCTGTAGTAAATGTAGTTAGCATGATTGATGTCTGCTGTAGTCAATGTGATTAGGATGATTGATGTCTGCTGTAGTCAGTGTAGTTAGCATGATTGATGTCTGCTGTAGTCAATGTGGTTATGATGATTGATGTCTGCTGTAGTCAATGTGGTTAGGATGATTGATGTCTGCTGTAGTATTGTAGTTAGGATGATTGATGTCTGCTGTAGTCATTGCAGTTAGGATGATTGATGTCTGCTGTAGTAAATGTAGTTAGCATGATTGATGTCTGCCGTAGTCAATGTAGTTAGGATGATTGATGTCTGCTGTAGTCAGTGTAGTTAGGATGATTGATGTCTGTTGCAGTGAATGTAGTTAGCATGATTGATGTCTGCTGTAGTCAGTGTAGTTAGGATGATTGATGTCTGCTGTAGTCAATGTGGTTAGGATGATTGATGTCTGCTGTAGTATTGTAGTCAGGATTGTTGATGTCTGCTGTAGTAATGTAGTTAGGATGGTTGATGTCTGCTGTAGTTAATGTAGTTAGGATGATTGATGTCTGCTGTAGTCAATGTAGTTAGGATGATTGATGTCTGCTGTAGTAAATGTAGTTAGGATGATTGATGTCTGCTGTAGTAAATGTAGTTAGGATGATTGATGTCTGCTGTAGTTAATGTGGTTAGGATGATTGATGTCTGCTGTAGTCAATGTAGTTAGGATGATTGATGTCTGCTGTAGTCAGTGTAGTTAGGATGATTGATGTCTGCTGTAGTTAATGTGGTTAGGATGATTGATGTCTGCTGTAGTCAATGTAGTTAGGATGATTGATGTCTGCTGTAGTCAGTGTAGTTAGGATGATTGATGTCTTCTGTAGTCACTGTAGTTAGGATGATTGATGTCTGCTGTAGTCAATGTAGTTAGGATGATTGATGTCTGCTGTAGTCAATGTAGTTAGCATGATTGATGTCTGCTGTAGTCAATGTAGTTAGGATGATTGATGTCTGCTGTAGTCAGTGTAGTTAGGATGATTGATGTCTGCTGCAGTAAATGTAGTTAGCATGATTGATGTCTGCTGTAGTCAATGTGATTAGGATGATTGATGTCTGCTGTAGTCAGTGTAGTTAGCATGATTGATGTCTGCTGTAGTCAATGTGGTTATGATGATTGATGTCTGCTGTAGTCAATGTGGTTAGGATGATTGATGTCTGCTGTAGTATTGTAGTTAGGATGATTGATGTCTGCTGTAGTCATTGTAGTTAGGATGATTGATGTCTGCTGTAGTAAATGTAGTTAGCATGATTGATGTCTGCCGTAGTCAATGTAGTTAGGATGATTGATGTCTGCTGTAGTCAATGTAGTTAGGATGATTGATGTCTGTTGCAGTAAATGTAGTTAGCATGATTGATGTCTGCTGTAGTCAGTGTAGTTAGGATGATTGATGTCTGCTGTAGTCAATGTGGTTAGGATGATTGATGTCTGCTGTAGTATTGTAGTCAGGATTGTTGATGTCTGCTGTAGTAATGTAGTTAGGATGGTTGATGTCTGCTGTAGTATTGTAGTTAGGATGGTTTATGTCTGCTGTAGTACAGTAGTTAGGATGATTGATGTCTGCTGTAGTCAATGTAGTTCCGAGGGCTGATGTCTTCTGTAGTATTGTAGTTAGGATGGCTGATGTCTGCTGTAGTCAATGTAGTTGGATGGATGATGTCTGCTGTAGTATTGTAGTTAGGATGATTGATGTTTGCTGTAGTACAGTAGTTAGGATGATTGATGTCTGCTGTCGTATTATAGTTAGGATTATTGATGTCTGCTGTAGTATTGTAGTTGAATGATTGATGTCTGCTGTAGTAAATGTAGTTGAATGATTGATGTCTGCTGTAGTATTATAGTTAGAATGATTGATGTCTGCTGAAGTAGTGTAAAGATAGGTGTCCCCTTAGGTTGTGATCATACAGTGATGTGTACGTAAGACGTCATAATGTGAAGTCATATGTTCCGTGTACGTACTGTGTCTGAGGTGTACAGTACATAATACGTCCACATGTGATGTAAATCTTAGTGATCGTACCTACAAGAAAGTATTTACGTCCAGTATTCCTATAAATACATGTACATTTGATGCCAATAGGGTGTGTTTAGGCAAAGGGATGTGTATTATACGGCACGCCAGCCTCATTGTATAGAGGAGTAACGAGTAGACACGTAATATTGTTGCTAAAGAAAGTAACCTGTATTGATGTAGGGTGGATACCGTCCTATGATGGATTAGGAGTCATGTCTATTTCGAAGTGTATAGATGGACTGGCCAACGAGGCATGGACATAAAGAAAATATAGACTGTCACTTTTGGACTGTATGTTTCCAGGTATTAAAAAACATACAGGTGAAAATAATGAACCTGACTGTAAAAAAAAAATATGAATAATTATGAAAAATTTTATGGCACGAGGTAACTGTATGACCATCACAAGAACAGAACCCGACAATATGACTTAGCTGTTACCAGAATCAGGTCAGGCTAGTTATAGTGAAGGTTTAACCTATACCACAACACTTAGCAAATATACTCTCTGATAAACCCTTAAAAAACACCGTTTATGTTAGTGTAATAAATGGAACATATATTGAAGACGCGTTTACATCTCCTAACCTGTTTTAAAGATTTTTGTAAACACCTCACGCCCTTGAAGACCTACCAATAATTTAACACTCGTCTGTCCACAAGGATTTTATTCAGACTAGTGACTCTTTAAAGACTTTATTTTACTACTTTGGTATATATATGAAGCCTCTGTCCCCCCGTGGAGCCGTAAACGGTAACACTATCCTCAGTGTCTCTCGGAATCTCACTCAACTACGCAGATTATGCATAAAAATTGTTCTGTTGGCGTCTTGTTAGTGGAGCTATTAAACTATATTAAATCTTCCTCGCCTCCTTTTTCTCTCCTTCACGTGTCTTTCTTTCCTCTTCTCTTCCTTCTTCCTTCCTTCTTTCCTTCCTTTCTTTCTTTCCCTTGTCCTTCACCTTCACATACTCCTTCCTTTCCTTCCTCCTTCTTCTCCCTTTCACACGCCCTCTCCTCCTCGTCCTTGCCCACCACACGCCCTCTCCTCCTCGTCCTTACCCACCACACGCCCTCTCCTCCTCGTCCTTGCCCACCACACGCCCTCTCCTCTTCGTCCTTCCCCACCACACGCCCTCTCCTCCTCGTCCTTACCCACCACACGCCCTCTCCTCCTCGTCCTTGCCCGCCACACTCCTTAGCTTAAGGATTCCTGCGGTTGTAACGGGTGAAAGGGACAGTCGGTGTGTGTGTGTGTGTGTGTAGGCCTAGATGGGCTGTCCACTACCTCACCATCATTAACCACTTGGTACGAGAGGGAATGTGTGGGAGATAAACCTTGTGTGTTGTGGAGGCAGAGAGAGAGAGAGAGAGAGAGAGAGAGAGAGAGAGAGAGAGAGAGAGAGAGCATCCATCCCTTTGGGATTGTCTTGGGATCTTTTCCACCACCTCTTGGGACTGATAATTTAAAGCACTTAGGAACCTCACCCCACCCTACCCTACCCCACCCCACCCCCACCCCACCCCACCCCACCCCACCCCACCCCACCCCACCCCCACCCCCACCCACCCCCACCTCACCCCACCAGACTAAAAATTCGTCGTCTTTTTTAACAAATTGTCTGACGCCTCGTAGCTGTGTGTTATTTTGAGTCCCAGTGACAGATTTATTTAGTGTGGAGGACGACCTTGGCCAGGGGGCTCGTGTGTCGTCCTCACTTTGGCGTAAAACTTCTTAATATGTGATTGTTTATCGTCGTGTTTAATGATGTGGATTTGAATGTTTGTTTTCTGTGTTTTTTTTGGGGGGGGGGAGAGGAGGGACTTTCTGGTGTGTGTGTGTGTTTGTGTGTGTGTGTGTGTTTGTTTAGGTAGGAAGGTGGTGCAATGTTGGAATTGGCATATCTCTCTCTCTCTCTCTCTCTCTCTCTCTCTCTCTCTCTCTCTCTCTCTCTCTCCCTATATGCATTACTCTTGCTATCATTAAGCTTAACACACACACACACACACACTCACACACATATCATTATTACCCCGAGTCTGAAATACCTTCCTTGTCATTCAATAGCTTATACTGAGGGTGGTATCATCTCTATTTAATGTTGCAAGATATCTTATGGTAACATGATAACTACGCCCCAGTTGATATCATAAACATATAAGTGCTTCAAGTGATAGCTGAATGAACGCTCCTTTAATCAACATTCACTTTGTAATTCAGTATCGTCCAATTATTTCGATTTATATTCAGTACTGTCAAATATTTTCACTGTAACCCATTGAGTCCTGAAGGATTGAATCGTCATTAAAGGGTTAAACCGTTGTCGTCAAAGGGTTAAACCATCTTCGTCAAAGGGTTAGACCATCGTCGCCAAAAGGTTAAACCATCGTCGCCAAAAGGTTAAACCATCGTTCTCAAAGGGTTAAATCATTGTCATCAAAGGGTTAAATCATCTTCGTCAAAGGGTTAAACCATCGTTCTCAAAGGGTTAAACCATCGTCGTCAAAGGGTTAGACCATCGTCGTCAAAGGGTTAAACCATCGTCGTCAAAGGGTTAAACCATCGTCATCAAAGGGTTAAACCATCGTCGTCAAAGGGTTAATTAATTGATCTATAAAAGTCTATCTTCTAATTACGTTTATTTGGTGTGTGTGTGTGTGTGTGTGTGTGTGTGTGTGTGTGTGTGTTTGTCATGGTGGGGGAATGAGGTGTAATGAGGGTCTGAGAGAGGGGGTAAGGAGGGAGGTAAGGAGGGAGAGAAGGAGGGGTAAGGAGGGAGAGAAGGAGGGGTAAGGAGGGAGAGAGAGAGTGTATATATATAGGGGGTGATGGAGGGGTAGAGGGCTGCACTAGAGGCAAGGATCACAGTCAGAGAGAGAGAGAGAGGAACACCCTGACGCAGATGAGGGAGGAGAAGGGTATGGATATGAGTCTTTACATCGAATGGTTAAGAGTGGGGTGGGGGGGGGGGGAGAGGGGTGATGAGAGATAAGGTGAGGAGGGGAGACGAGCTGTTGGGGCGTGGTTGGGGAGATGCCAGAGGAGTGGGGGAGGAGGTTTGGGTGGGTACGTGACATGGGGGAGGGAAGGAGTTGTACAGAATTTATTTGTTTTTATAATTATGATACTCCTACAGGGGCCGCCAGGTGTGTGTGTGGGGGGGGGGAGGGGGTGCAGGGGTCATAAGGTTTGAGGCTGTGTGTGTGTGTGGGGGGGGGGAGGGGGTGCAGGGGTCATAAGGTTTGAGGCTGTGTGTGGGGGGGGGGGGGAGGGGGTGCAGGGGTCATAAGGTTTGAGGCTGTGTGTGTGTGTGTGTGTGTGTGTGTGTGTGTGTGTGTGTGTGTGAGCAGCTGACGTTACTCTACACTCTCATTTGTGTTGTTTTCTGGTCTCTCTCTCTTCCTCTCTCTTGCTTCTCTCCGTTCCTCCTTATACCTCCGACCATCTCTACACAACAACACACAATAAGACGTCTTTATTAATCTTAACTACAATATACACAACCTGAACCCAATTCACCACATATTTTTTATCACTATCTTCTAGGTCACAGGTCAGGGGTTACGGGTCAGAGGTCACAGGTCTGAGGTTACAGGTCACGGGTCACAGGTTAGAGGTTACAGGGTCACGGTTCAGGGGTTACAGGTCAGAGGTCAAAATAGGACACAAACAAAACTCTCCAATGTTAGTCCTTTGTGAACCTGAAAGAACACCACCAGAGGATTGTCGTACAGGTCCTTGATGTTGTGTCTTGTGTTAGGTTAGGTTAGGTTAGGTTAGGTTTATCTTCAGGTTCAAGGTCACTGTTGAAGGTCAGGTCATGAATGAACTGACTTAATCGATTGTGAAGGGGATACTGTTTTAATTACCTGTGACAGTGTAGTGTGTGTGTGTGTGTGTGTGTGTGTGTGTGTGTGTGTGTGTGTGTGACATTAATAGTGTGCATGTTTATTTTTATGAAACGATTAATAACATCTGACACTGGAACACTAACTCGGTGTGCTGGTGGCGGCAGGTACCTGTGTGTCTCAGCTAATGACTGGTAATGGCCATCCTGTCTGACGCCCCTTCATGATGCCTTACTCAGTGGTGGTGGTGGTTGTTTGCTGGGGATGTTGGTTAGGAAAATTAATGGCGCTGATATTGGATGCTGCTGTTAGTACTACAAATACTATCGCTGATGCTGCTACCTTTGCTGTATATATATATATATATATATATATGTGTGTGTGTGTGTGTGAATTACACGAAAGCGCTTGGGAACTTCGTGTTTTCTTTTTCCTTGTGGTTATCAGCATATACCTGGATCACGCGCACCTACAGTGATTTACTTGCATATATATATATATATATATATATATATATATATATATATATATATATATATATATATATGTGTGTGTGTGTGTGTGTGACAGCACACAAGGGTTTTTATAGTACTTTTAACGTCTTACAGTTAGTGATGGATGAGCCGTGGTTATTAGTGGTGACGGTGCCAAGAGCCGCGCACCGTACAAAGGGTAAAGTCTTCGCGGACTTTTTATCATGGCGTCTGGCCCTGGTGCAAGAGGCATCACTTGTCATTACGGAGAAAGAGTTTTTGTGGCCGTTACTGCCACCTCCCTACTGGCCTAAGGGTCGGAGTGCTACCTCCGTGCTGTCATGAGTGTCGGTAGTGCCACCTCCCTGTTGGCTTGAGTGTCGGGAGTGCCACCTCTCTGCTGGCCTGTGTGACACCACAGTACAGTACTTAACGGGGTGGTGTGGCGGTAAAATGAACTAATTCCAAAATTATAAATTAATTTTACTGACATTAGTTAATCTTACCGCCAGACCACCCCGTTAAGTACTGTACTGCGGTGTCACTCAGGACTCATTTAGTTTAAAACTCGGGTTGAAACACGACGACCCTCATCAAGGGAAAATGTTGTTTAATAATACGGGCGTGAGAGTCTTGTCTTTGGCACAATGACCACCACCAGCCACCATTACCTCCTGCACCTCACATTCAACACACAATACCTCCTCCTCCCCTCTTCCTTCCCCCATCTCCTCCCTCTCACCCCCCCCCCCCCGGCCGCCTTAAAGAGACGAGCTGTCACAGGTGTAAGTGGTGTTGTCCCTGGTCTTATCTCACCTGATTGTGCCGTCCTCACCCTCGACACAGATCATCAATATCTCCTGAGGCCGTCAATGTAGGAGACACGGCCTGCTGGGAGATCATGGCCGGGCTAGTTGATGGAGACCTAACCTAACCTAACCTAACCTGTGTCTTGAGCCCTGGGTAAATACTAGATGGTTGGTTGTTACTGTTCTCTCAACCAGCTGTCTAGAAAGGTGGTGTTGCTGTACAGGTGGAGGTCTATGGATGATCAACAGGTGGTGCTAAAGAACTGATATAACACCTTAGAGGAGTCAACAGGTGGTGCAGCAATATTTACTTCCCTGGGCACTCAACAGATGGCTCTAGTACCGCGAAACTTATGAAACACCTTCCCAGATGGTGCCAAAATCCCTGGACAAGAAACAGATGGTCTTACATTCCTTCTCTCGTCGACCATCTGGGAATAGTCAAGGCCCAACAGATGGTACCATGGGCTGTTCGGACATCCTCCCCCTCCACATCCCTCTCCCCACCCATCTCACCCCCCACACACCCCTCGTTCTTTATCTTAACGACCAGGGGTTTATGATAACTTGAGGCGTGTGAACGTGTTATGGTCTTGTTCCTCATCCTTAATCAACTCGGGGATAAACTGACCTCTGATTTATTGATGATTGATTTTAAGATACAACTTTTGATTTAGGTACGACAACTTATTTTTGAGATACGACAACTTTTTATGAACTACAGTGTGAGGTACGACTCCTGGAGGCTGTGTCGTAGATTATGGCATTAATTTGTTATTGTCACTGAGATGGAGTCATAAAAGATATGAAAGAATAGTAGTAGTAGTAATGGTAGTAGTAGTAGTAGTAGTAGTAATAAAGGACTAAAGGACCCATGTTTATATTACCTAACCTTCTCTTGTTATAAATCCTGTCTTGTTTACATTAATATCCCAATACCTGTCACGTGTTGAGAGTGAAAGTGAGTGTAAACCTTTATTTATGACTTATTATCAACACAGAACTAATGTATATTTTGTTTTTCTCCTTCATAGGTGAGTGATGATGGTGGGGGCGTGACGTGTTTACTGCTGGGGGAGGGAGGTAAGTCTTATCGTTATCAACATTTACAGCAGTAGCGACGCACCACAGTAGGGGAGGTAGCAGCAGGAGAGGTGGTAGATATGTAGTAGTAGTGGAAGAAGAAGAAGAAGAAGAAGAAGAAGTCACAGCATCCCAAGCAAAGACACAGTAAACAGCATCTATCACAGCATCTTAAGCACAAACAGCGGTAGCAACAGCGGAAAGACTTAGAATGTAGGGAAGCACTGCGTTACGTGAGGTCATTAGACGCCAACAGGAGGTACCGCTCTGTTGGACTAATACGGGAGTTGCTGTGTAGAGGTTGTCCGCCACACTCCCAGCACCACCATTACTCTCCCAGCACCACCATTACTCTCCCAGTACCACTATTACTCTCCCAGCACCACCATTACTCTCCCAGCACCACCATTACTCTCCCAGGACCACCATTACTCTCCCAGGACCACCATTACTCTCCCAGGACCACCATTACTCTCCCAGCACCACCATTATTCTCCCAGGACCACCATTACTCTCCCAGGACCACCATTACTCTCCCAGGACCACTATTACTCTCCCAGCACCACCATTTCTCTCCCAGCACCACCATTATTCTCCCAGCAACAATGGTCTTGACTGGAGGGAAGACCCACACCTTTGATCTGTTCACTGTAAGGTCAGGTCAGGACAGGTTTGGTTTGGTTAGGTTAGGTAAGGTAAGGTTAGGTTAGTTTAAGTTAAGTTAAGTTAGATTAGGTTACGTTAGGTTAGGTTACGTAAAGTTAGGTCAAGTAAGTTTAGGCTTGGCTAGGTAAGATTAAATTAAGTAAGGTTAGGTAAGGTAGTGAGTAGGTTAGGTTAGGTTAGCTCAGGTAACAAGATCGGTCGAAAGATTTTGGCGAAATTTGAGAGGTCGAGTGCTGTCAGATAGTAGTGGTGGTAGGGATGGTGGTGGTAGGGATGATGGTGGTAGGGATGGTGGTGGTAGTGATGGTGGTGGTAGGGATGGTGGTGGTAAGGATGATGGTGGTAGTGATAGTGGTGGTAGTGATAGTGGTGGTAGGGATGATGGTGGTAGGGATGGTGGTGGTAGGGATGGCTGATAATAGTGATGGTGGGGGTAATAGTAGTAGTCATGGTGGTAGCAATGGGTTGGTGCACGTGGCCAGTTACTTCTTCGGCCCCGATCACTGTTTCCTGCCTACGGTGCCAAACAGCCAGTGCGGGTGTACTCACTGCCCCTCCTCCCTCCCCCCCCCCTCCCGTGTGTCACGTGGCAATACTCCCGCACCACATTCCTGAAAAATGCACAAAAATGCAAGTGGTTTGTGGGTAGCGAGGAGCAAGCAGGGTACGTGTGGTAGGGTGGGCGGGACACACCTGGCCAAGGGAGGGTGGTGTGGTGGTGCTTGTGAGGCGTGACAAGACGTTTGCTGGCGGCACCTAGTCCAAGGAAATTGATAGATTGTTGACATTTTTAGGGTGGTGGTTGGTTGGTGAGCTGATTGTGTGGTAAACTGGTTGTGGTGGGAGTAGTAGTAAAATAAGATAAAATTAATCGGCGTCTTTCATACCTCTCCTTCTTGTTACCTCTGATGTAACATGTTACTGTGTTCCGTAACAGGTAGTGGGGGCCAGCTGGCTGCAGTGTTCCGTAACAGGTAGTGGGGGGGACAGCCAGCTACAGTGTTCCGTAACAGATAGTGGGGGGTGCCAGCCAGCTGCAGTGTTCCGTAACAGGTAGTGGGGGGACAGACAGCTGCAGTGTTCCGTAACAGGTAGTGGGGAGGGCCAGCCAGCTACACTGGCGGTGCTGGTGGTATGTGAGGTGACCTGGGGAGCCCTGACGCTACCACACTGAGATGAGAGTGTGGTGGGGCTATGTAGACCCTAGTGTGGGAGGTGTTGGGGGCTGTGTAGACCCTAGTGTGGGAGGTGTTGGGGGCTGTGTAGACCCTAGTGTGGGGGGTGTTGGGGGCTGTGTAGACCCTAGGGATGTGAGGGGCTATGTAGACCCTAGTGTGGGAGGTGTTGGGGAACCTGAAGACCTTAGTGTACGGGGTGTAAGGGGGGGAGGTGGTGAGTGTAGCAGCGAAGGGAGATTTGTGGTTTAAGAAGAGGTGGAGGAAGAGAGAGGAGGAGGAAGAAGAGGTAGTGAAGGAAAGGAGGAGAAGGGGGGAGAAATAATAACTAGCATGATAACACACTAAGCTAAGAACTGAGAGAAAAACATCCTTAAAACTACTGAGTTGAGAAACAAAATCACCTAAAACATTAAATAAAAATAAAAATCACATAAAACAGTAAACTAAAACAAGAAAAAATAACTTATAACAGTAAAAAAAAAAATACTGACAATATTCCAGGAGGTAAATTTAACACATGGAGGTTATTGATGAGAGTGAAATAGATAAATAAATAACTTAATTAAGTCTCGTTCAGTACATATCAACTAACTCAAACGACCTTGAAATGCACACGTGGTTGATGATGACAGTGCTGTACCACCACTCACAACATCAATCAATCAATCAGCGTAGACCGTCTTCATATCTGAGGGTTGGCGACCACAGTCCTTCACTCTAAATGTTCTGGGGGGGGGGGGGGGTATTTACTAATTGTCCAAGGCTCTTAAATTTCATTCATCCATCCCGGTCTCTTGGCACTCCTATACCCTCCTCAACTTTACTCATTAATATTGCTGTTATTATCTTTCCATAACCTAATTATATCTCTCCTGGTATTTATAAATGTTTGTGTGTTAAGTGTCGGAAAAAAATAGTGTTTGGTTTCCGTATACAGTGAAGGGAGTTAGAACAACAGTAAGAAAACAGTCATAACAGAAATAACAACAACAGTACATTAATAACAAACACAGCAACAAGTATGTATGTATGTATGTATGTATGTATGCGAAGCTGTTGTCGTGGCACCTTATAAGACGAGAAAGACAAGAGTGAGTGCCTATACTAACCATAGGTGAATTGGCACTCTTACTAACAAACTGTATTATAAATTCCTGGCACTAAATCCGTGTTGAAGTATGGCATTCCTTCCTGAGAGAGAGAGAGAGAGAGAGAGAGAGAGAGAGAGAGAGAGAGAATAGTTGTTGAATGTCACAGTAGATTTTAAGACCTGGAGATGATCCTTTTGATAATAAATTTGCCAAAAGAAAAATATTAGACAAAGTTTTGATAATTTAGTTTTGAATGTCACAATTTTGATTTTTATTATTAATTTTTTGGGATGATAATAAACTACCAGATACCAGATAAACATACCAAGAAGTTAAAGGTATATTTTGTATCTTTGTGGTGAAGACTGGTGGAAACTGGGGTGAATTTACCCTGTCTCTTCGCGTGCTTCAGGGACTTTTGCTGGGGTGTGTCAGGTAGTGGAGCAGTACTAGTTGTGTGTGGTAGGTACTAGTACAAGGCCGGCAGCATCACCCAGGGCCAACCATTACCTAAATAGAGTGTTGTGTTAAATTCTTGTACTTCGTTGTTTTGGCTGTGTGTACTGACCCTTCCCGCCAACTGCTGCACCACTGTCTTATTCCGCCCACCACTGCCAACTGATGCTACCACCACTATTACCTACCACTGCCAGCTAGCACCAACACTACCACTATCCACTACTGCCAACTACTACCATTACATATCTACCATTGCCACTACTCCCACCACTACCACCATTATCGACCACTGCCAGGTTATTCTACTACGCTACTACCTACCACTGTCCTACCATTATTGCCTACCACTGCTAACTAGTACCATCACTAATTTTTACTGCCAACTACTATTACCACCGTTACTTAATTCTGCCAACTAGTAACACCACTAACCACCACTGCCAACTACTATTATTACCACCATTATCTACTACCACTACATGCTGCTACCACCAATCACTACCAGCGCCAACTCACATAATCACCACCATCCGGACCTACCACCACCTGTTGCAATCACTCACCGGCCACCAACTCCCACCACCATCGCAGACAACCACCACTAGGTACCACATCTTGCCATCTTTCACCTACCATCACCTACCACCTCTTTGCTGCTGCATATACCTTTTGCCAGTGTAGTTATCCCGATTACGTGACGGTCGTTTATTTCCCGCTAATGGGACCACATCACTCACCATCATCACCATCCTTCACCACATCAACATCACCATTCTTCACCACACCACATCACGACTCTTCACCACATCACAATCACCATTCTTCACCACATCAACATCACGACTCATCACCATCACCATTCTTCACCACACCACATCACGACTCTTCACCACATGACCACCACCTTTCATCATATCACCACTACCCTTCACCACACCACACCACACCACCTTTCACCACACAGAACTGCCCTGACCTAATAATATAATCACTGACCATGACGAGAAACACCAATATAACACATCAGTTTTAGAAGCCTTAAATAAATTCGTCGTGTAGGAATGACTCGACGACCCGTAGTTAAAACCTCTCCCAGAGTCATTGGGAAAGTCCTGAGAGAGAGTCTGGCAGCCATCACCACAACAACATACAAGTCTGGAAGTTTTATTTATAAGAAAAACAACTTCGCATTAGTTAGGTTTACAACATCACCCGGGCGGTATATCAGCGAGGGTGAATAGGTTAATTATTTAAGTAAGGATTAAGGAGGGTGTTACGTGTGTACCTATAATGGTCAGCTGCAGTCTTCACAGAACTAATGGACATATTGTAAGTGTTCACAAGGGGGACAGCAGTTTTAACCCCACAGTCACTTGGCCACTCTGACACACCCTAACAAGGCAGCGGCTGGGTCACCCCGCCCCCTCTCTCACCAACACACACAATGCTTTCTTGTTCAACATTACCAAAAATGTTACTGAATTTCGAAACATTTTAAGAGGAACACTGACAGATTAATAAACACATACACCAGCAGGGATATTGGTAATTTTGCAAAATAACTTACAGACAACCCAAACTAACTTAACCTTGTGGTTGAATAAGATTGGGTTGGGTTAGGATGGCTCGTGTAGCTTGATACACAGTTGTGGTCCTGTTCTTTTTATTTTTTTAACTTTGGACTATGTGCTGTCCTAACCATAAGGTTAGGTTGGTTTAGGTTGTCTGTTTATAAATTATTTTACAAAATAACCAATATGCATGCCGGTCATTTTGAAAAATAACCGATTCCGCAAAAAGAACCGTAACACAAATATATATATATATATAAAATGGTACACAAGTGTTGGTAACAGAGAAACAGGAAGTCAACAACACAGGTTATTTAACCTATGTTAGTTTTATACACACGCCAGCAGCTCACATAATACACCAGCCAAGATAAACAGTTGGTGAAGATTTTTTCTGATCCTGTATAAAAATAAACGATTTAGTAGTGTAACTAAAGCAACAATGGAATATATATATATATATATATATATATATATATATATATATATATATATATATATATATATATATATATATATTCGTTGGATCAATTGCCCTCAAAACTATTTTTTCAGACAAATAAAAGCCGAGGGAAATATTACATAAGTGTCAATATGAAATCTCAAACTTTGTAAGACACGAGATATCTGGAGGAAAATCACTGTGACAGTGAGTTAGTTCTACACAGTGCTGGTCCGTGGTGTAATGAGTTTTGCAGAGATTCTGCTAATCGAATTATATGGGAGAGTCATGGACTCTCCCAGACCCGGGTTGGCCGATGGAGGGCGCGTGGTGAGTGTAGCTACTAGCTCGTCACAGTACTAACTGTGGAAGTATCTACAGAACAGTGTAAGCGATGATGTATTCCGGCAAATGAGTAGTGCTGGTAGTCATTATTGTTGATTGTTTTGAAGACTTTTACTACACTGAACTGAGAAAGCTAAGTGCGTCACACCGCACCCAGCCCGCAGATGACATCAGTATTCCATGAGAAAGCGCACATGGTTTACGTAAATAGTTGCCAGCTGTTCCTTGGTGAAGTGAGGCCTGATTCTCAACATGAATCTAAGGTTTAGTTGAAATTCTGACCAAGTTTGTCGTTGTAAGTCTTGAGGTACAGATGATGGCGTAAATCTCGGTGCTTTGTGTTGATGGTGATGTCAGAATTTATGTTGAATTTAGCAATCTGGTGCGAGTAGTGCTTGTAACTAAATATTGTGCATTAAGGTTTAGCATCATAGAAGGATACCACCTACCTGTATGAAGTAGTTGAGGACGGTAATAGGAAGTTCCCAGCATGAGAACCATCACCGCCTGCTGGCCGGGCTTCTCAAATTTACCTAATACGTTTACAAGCACATGTGTGCGGCAATCTTCTTTAAAATTGGCTTGTCCCAGCGGACTTGTTAGCTGTGTTTGGGTGCGTTGGTCTGGCAAGTTGGGACATGACGATCCCACACGGGGGTGGCTGTTTCGATAGATTTGGGTCGTTGGGTCCTGCATCACCTCTGAGGTGTTCTGCACGCTTGGGATTTGATAATTTTACCTAATCTTAAAAATTTTAGATCAGGTGCATGGGACCCGACACCTTTTATTCCCGGCCTCTATAAAATCTCATCGAATTTAACACGGATTTCCCAAATGACCTAAAACCCGGAAATATGGACCACTTCACAGTCTAAGGTCTTGGTTTTAGGTATAAGATGATCCGTAACAGTTGACTAGAGAAGACACAGGAGGATTAGAATACTGCTAGTGTAATTTGAGAAGGTTCGCGGATCCCCTTGTGTGACGCCGCCGCTGAAATAATCTCGTGCACACCAGACAAGGGGATTGAGTCTTTCATGAGTCCTGGTGATACCGAAGGGCAAGAGACAGGGGCAATGGTGATGGGCGGCTTTGATTACTTATCCTGGTCTCCTCCTCTTCCCTCCCTTCCTCCTCCACTTCTTCCTTCTTTCTCGTCCTCTTACTCTTCCTCCTTATCCTCTTCATTTTCCTCTTCTTCTTCTACCTCCACGTCTTCTTGATCCTTCTCCTCTGCCTCTTCCTCCTCCTCTGCCTCTTCCTCCTCCTCTGCCCCTTCCTCCTCCTCCTCTTTCTTTTCCTCCTCTTCTTCCTCCTCTTCCGCTTTCTTCTTCTCCTCCTCTTCCTCCTCCTCCTCTTCCTTCTTCCTTCCTCCTCCTCCTGTTCACGTGGAGGAGGGTGTACCTTGTTAGTGTCTTACTTGACAGCAATGCAATTAACTGGTGGACCTTTTAAATATGTAGTCCAGTGTGTCCTCTCTCTCTCTCTCTCTCTCTCTCTCTCGTTATTCTCTTTTCTTGTGTGTTCTTTTATTCTCCCTTCACATATACTTTCTTTCTTCCCTTATTCTTTCAATCCCTTTTTCTTTATATCTCCTTTTTATTTCTTTTTCTCATTCACTTATTCCGTTTTTATTCCCTCCCTCCTTCCCTCCTTCCCTTCCTTCCTTCCTTCCTTCCTTCCTTCCTTCCCCCAATTATCCGTGCATGCAAGAGATGTGTGAAAAAAGGCTTCCTTTGTCCAATTATTGTTGTTACTCGCCACTGTTATTGTTGTTACTCGCCACTGTTATTGTTACTCGCCACTGTTATTGTTGTTACTCGCCACTGTTATTGTTACTCGCCACTGTTATTGTTACTCGCCACTGTTATTGTTGTTACTCGCCACTGTTATTGTTACTCGCCCCTGTTATTGTTGTTACTCGCCACTGTTATTGTTACTCGCCCCTGTTATTGTTGTTACTCGCCACTGTCATTGTTACTCGCCACTGTTATTGTTGTTACTCGCCACTGTCATTGTTACTCGCCTCTGTTATTGTTGTTACTCGCCACTGTTATTGTTACTCGCCCCTGTTATTGTTGTTACTCGCCCCTGTTATTGTTGTTACTCGCCACTGTTATTACCACAGCTGTTGAGTCAGAGAGAGAGAGAGGCGGGGGGGGTGGTAATGTATGATGGAAGTGTAGCATGATGGAGGTGTAGCATGATGGAGGTGTAGGATGATGGAGGTGTAGCATGATGGAGGTGTAGGATGATGGAGGTGTAGGATGATGGAGGTGTAGCATGATGGAGGTGTAGCATGATGGAGGTGTAGCTTGATGGAGGTGTTGCATGATGGAGGTGTGGGGTGTTGTGGCCAGACATTGTTTATATTCGTCCCCTGAAAATAGCACAGGTGAGCGTTATTCACCAGGTGTGTATCTCAACACCTTACCTTCTCTCCTACCCCTCCCCTTCCTCTCCCCTTCCTCCCTGACGCTTGCCCCATCTCTGACCCTGACCCCTAACCCTGACCCATGCCCTAACTCTTGCCCTGACCCTTGCTCTAGCTCTTGTCCTAACTTTTACCCATGGCCGCCCTTAGCTTGGCCCTTTTTTCTTACTCTCACCCTTACGCTGGTGTAGGGCGAGTGATCCACCTCAGGTCTGCCCCGTGATGCCATGCTTAGTAGGACAACAACGGGTAATAATATCTCGATCTCCTCATGGCTGCTGTGTTGTAGGTCAGACTCACACTGTTCTTCCTCTACCCAGGTGATAACAGGACATAGAGTGTTGTCAGCATTTGAAGAGGAAGTTTTGTCATTTGAGATGTAAACAGTTTGGTTTGGGTTTGATAGTTATTGAGGAAATTAACCCAGCTGTCAGGTGTTAATGTTTCATCAGCAAGTCTGTGGCGGGCTGCAGTAGCTCAACTTTATATAATTTCTAATATTAATCTACCTCCTCAGTCAGTATCAAACACTATGTATATTTTCATTTGTCTCTGTGGCCATTTTTACACCATGGACGAGATCATTATCATCTGATGCTTTTGGCTCACATTTTGAGCTTTCAGAAGGACGCTGGGAATATACAAACGCCGCTCTGTCGACGATAATGATGGCTGCTGCAGGTTCATGTTGACTGTACCAGATGCACATCCTTTAGACAGAGGCAGTAGCTGTGGCGCAGGACCTTGATACACCTGTTTACACTGTGTAAGAGGTGGTGGGGGAGACTCTTTCTTCTCGTGTTTGAAGAAATCAGGTCAGACCGTCTACCGTGGCCTGATATCAACACACGATACAATAAGCTTCAGTCATCCCTCACCATGTGTAAAGTTTACCTCTCTCTTGAAGCTGCAGGTGGTATAGTGGTGATGACTGAACAATAACTTTTGTCTTCATCTGAAACAGCTCGTTAAATCTATCCGACGTTTTTAGTATTTTTTATGAACTCTTCTGTCTGGCTATTGTAAAGACCCACACTCTCTACTGCTCACTGCATCAAGGGTGTCAAGCACGATCAGATCAGGCGAGTCGTCCTCAAAGGGAATGTTCATTTCCTTAGTTATATTTCTGAAGTTTTTGTCAATTTCTCCATGAATTTCAGAGTCTTCCCATCCTCTTCATCCAATCTTAGCTCACCATCCATCCCAGTCTCACTTCACCATCGATCCCATAGCTCACCATCGACCCCAATCTAAGCTCACCATCCATCCCAGTCTTAGCTCACCAATGATCCTAGTCTCACCTCCGACCCCAGTCTCACCTCACCATCGACCCCATAGCTCACCATCGACCCCAATCTAAGCTCACCATCGATCCCAGTCTTAGCTCACCAATGATCCTAGTCTCACCTCCGACCCTAGTCTCACCTCACCATCGACCCTAGTCTCACCTCACCATCGACCCCATAGCTCACCATCGACCCTAGTCTCACCTCACCATCGACCCCATAGCTCACCATCAACCTCAGTCTCACCTCACCATCGATCATAATCTAGAACTCCTGAACAACCACTGGATCATCAACAGCCCACACCATCTTAGTGAGAGCAGCTGCCTCCTCTAGTAAGCCGACACCTCCAATATCTTTCACCCAGGCACCATTATGTTCACGTGCTTGGTGTGTGTGTGTGTGTGTGTGTGTGTGTGTGTGTGTGTGTGTGTGTGTGTGTGTGTGTGTTACCCCCAACATAACACACATGCACTCTCAGGTATGTGATACAACCTGGCTCTTGATAAATTCCCCCCGCCCCCTCCCGCCATCTCTCCCTCTGGTGTGATCATTTATCCTGTGTTATGTTGCGTAGTTCTTGTTATTTATCCTTCATTTATTATTATTATTATTTTCTTCTTCTTCTTCTTCTTCTTCTTCTTATTCTTCTTCTTCTTCTTCTTCTTGTAATTATCATCTTATGCTTTGCCTCTTATTTCTTATCCCTTAGCCCGTGTTTATCACATTTCTTCACCTAACCTAACCTAGCAGGAGGGGATGGAGGTGGTATTTGTGGTAGGGGGGAGGGGAGGAAATAGGGAAAGGGGAAGGTAAGGGCGGGTGGCAAAGGTCTGGTAGGGAGGACAAGGGTGTGGTGTTGGAGGGAGTGTGATGGCAGAGGTGTGGTGCTGGAGGTGTGGTGTCGGGAGGAGGTGTGGTGTCGGGAAGTAGAGACACACACACACACAGAGTTGAGTAGTTGACGTCATCCCCCACTGGACCTCTCTGACCTTTCAATCCTTCCCTCCTCAACCCCCCCCCCCCCCCACAACCCCCCCCCACAACCACCCCCCCACAACCACCCCCCCCCCCCCACAACCACCCCCCCCCCACAACCCCCCCCCCCCACAACCACCCCCCCCCACAACCACCCCCCCCCCCCACAACCACCCCCCCACACACCCCCACAACCACAACCACCCAAAAACTAATTTCTCCTTTGGTTGTAGGCAGTAAACACGGTGATTGTGGTTGTAACATTGGTTGTGGGAAGTCTTATCATCGTGGTTTTGGTTGTAGTTGTGGTTGGTGTTGCAGCGTGAGGGTAGGGAAGAGTTAATTAATTCAGCGGGAGGTTTATGTGTGAGTGGGAGGCGCGGGAGGGACGGAGGGGGGGGGGAGGAGGGTAACAACTGAGTGATTGAGATAGATGCTGGCGCCCCCCTACCCGCCTACCTCCAACCCCTCCAACCCC
Organism: Homarus gammarus; assembly: GCA_958450375.1. Lineage (NCBI taxonomy): Eukaryota > Metazoa > Arthropoda > Malacostraca > Decapoda > Nephropidae > Homarus > Homarus gammarus. Next base: position 3,246,639 of record CAUDMG010001572.1, read on the forward strand.
CCTCAACCCCCCCTCTTCACCCCCCTCCTCTCTCTTCTCCCTCCTCCTCCTCTGATTGGCCCTACTTACGATATATACAATGTCAGCCTCTATAAATGGCGTCTAAATACCACTGAGATACTGTTATAATTAGAGAGAGAGAGAGAGAGAGAGAGAGAGAGAGCCTTCGAGGAGGACCTTCTAGTATCACCGCCGGATCTTACGTACTCGACCTGAGAAGTATGTAGGTCAGCCTTGAGATTAGAGTGATTACCTCTTATTCACTCGTAATATAAACCACCTCGAGGTATAACTTGAATCACATATTTGGTGGTTAAGTATTAAGATTTAAGTATTAAGATTTAAGTATTAAGTAAGATTATTTTCTAGTTGTAGGAGTATTGTAAGTGTGTTTTTTTTTACTTAGATACGAATATAAGTGTACTTAAATCATGCATACACTTAATAATGAAGTCAGTTATACATACTTAATTGGAGTCAGTTACATACAGTTAATTTGGGTCAGTTACATACAGTTAATTTGGGTCAGTTACATACAGTTAATTTGGGTCAGTTACATACAGCTAATTGGGGTCAGTTACATACAGTTAATTTGGGTCAGTTACATACAGTTAATTTGGGTCAGTTACATACAGTTAATGAAACCAATCACATAATTAATGTAATTAGTTATATACAGTTAATTGCAGTCAACAGTTTACTTAACCATCATCTAGAACAAAAATAATGAACATAACTATAACTTACACACACACACACACACACACACACACACACTCAAGGTCATATGTAAGTTTTCTCAGTTCTGACAAACTCCACAAATAATGCTTGGGGGGGGGGGGGGTTATTTATAGGCGTGATCTGGGGAGTGGTGGTAGTGGTGGTGGTAGGGGAGTGGTGGTAGGTGGGTGGGGGTGATGGTGGTAGGTGGGTGGTGGTGATGTTTTAAACTGTTTGTAGACTGTTGTTAACTTCTGTTGAGAGAGAGAGAGAGAGAGAGAGAGAGAGAGAGAGAGAGAGAGAGAGAGAGTTGTAACTAGGTGCTTGCTACTGCTCCTTCCCTAGTACACCTGTTGAACATCCTACTTAATATGAACAGATGAACGCAACATATCATCATGATCGTATAGCGGCAGCCTTGACACACACACACACACCGAGGGGCAATGTACTGTGGATATGTGTTGGTCTCTGTAGGAAAAGGGCAATAGATAGGGTAATGTTTTGAGGGGCAATGATTAGTGTGGGGTGCTGCGTAGTTAACAAGGGTCAATATATAGGGTAAGGTGATTCTGAGTTAAACACAGAGAGGCTGTAGTTAGTTAGTTAGCATATGTGCGCTTCACCTTGCACAGGATGTAAGGGGGTGCCCAATAAACTAGCCCCCTCCGGGGCAATCTGAATCTATGTACAACTGTGACTCTTAACCTGGGTCATTGAATGGGAAAGTGCCCAGGTGGTATTTGAACCTCTCCTTCTCTCCCCTCTCCCCCCCCCCCCACTCTCCTCTCCCTCTCACTTCCTTCTCACCTCCACACCTTCCTCTCTACCCCTCTTCCTCCTACTCCTCCTCCCCCACCCCTTCCTCCCATTCCTCCTTCCCTACCCCCACTTACCCCCACCCCTCTCACCCCCCTCCCCTCTCATCACCCCCACCCCACTCACCCCCACCCCACTCATCCCCACCCCACTCACCCCCTCCCCACTCACCCCCTCCCCACTCACCCCCTCCCCTCTCATCACCCCCTCTCATCACCCCCCCTCTCATCACCCCCCACTTACCCCCACCCCACTCACCCCCACCCCACTCACCCCCACTTACCCCCACCCCACTCACCCCCTCCCCTCTCATCACCCCTCCCACTGCACTACTTAACATCAAAGTGACAGCCGCTCAACCACTCCTTAACATGTGAAAAAAAGTTGCGTTCATGTCCCGTCTTTATAGCGGGTCTTTTTGCGTTTTACTCACCACTGTAATTTATTTTTGTCGAGGCCCCTGAGTCGATGTATGCTGGGTGGGGCCACTTGATTTGTGTGGCCATGTGCTGGGTTAGGATACTGGATCTATGTGGCCATGTGCTGGGTTGGGTTACTGGTTCTGTGTGGCCATATGCTGGGTAGAGTAACTGGATCCGTGTGGCCATATGCTAGGTAAGGCTACTTGATGTTTGTGGCCATGTGTTGGGTAAGGCTACTGGATCTGTGTGGCCATATGCTTAGGGCCACTTTCTCAGCTTTTCTTTTTGTTCGATTACTTATTTACTTTATTTAAAAACAATAGGGAGTAAAAATCCTACTTTTGTTTATGAGGCGAAAGGAATCAGTGTAAAAAGTATTGTGTTGTAAACTTTTTGAGAGAGAGAGAGAGAGAGAGAGAGAGAGAGAGAGAGAGAGAGAGAGAGAGAGTTCAGGTGGTGTGAGTTAACTGTATGACACGTGAGTTACCTGTATGACACGTGAGTTACCTGTATGACACGTGAAGATACTTGGCTATCCCTTCACTTGGGTTGTCCTGTGTGTCATAAGCTCACTTTATGACACAGGCAGAGGTGTCAGGTCATACGGGGATGGTGTGAGCTTATACCGCACGGCAGGTAGAGATGTGGCTTGAGACGGTGTATATACTGTGTAGGTCAGGGATGTGTGGTGGTGTGGTGGTTCTCTCAAACAACGGGTGTATTAGAGTGTGGTAGAGTGTGGTAGTTAGGAGTTGCATGTATGTATGTATGTATGTATGTATGTATGTATGTATGTACTGGTGTTTAGTATCCCAGCAGGTCACCCTCCAGAGAGCAGTGTTGTCCCCCAGCAGATGGGTATAGCGCCTCTGTGTTGACACTTGTCACTTGGGAGTCACGATCACGTTCACGTAATAGCTTCTCCCTGCTGTCTGCTGTTTGTCTTGCCTCGAGTCTCTGTACGAGTGTTTGTCTGACCCTTTTTTTAATGTGTGTGTGTGTGTGTGTGTGTGTGTGTTGCTACGGTAGCCTGAGTCTCCTTCACGTAAGATAATTTCATGGTTATTTTCACCGCTTGACAAGATAGAAAGTTTATCACTGGCTTCTCCTCAATATGGTAAAGTCCAAGTAATGTTCTCAGCTTTCTCACAGTTTCCCTCAGTAGAGAAAGTTCCCTTCTCTTCTCCTCCTCCTCCTCCCCACTTTTGTTGGTTTTTACTTCTCTCTCTCTCTCTCTCTCTCTCTCTCTCTCTCTCTCTCTCTCTCTCTCTCTCTCTCTCTCTCACTTTCTCTCCCCCTCACCTCCCACCCATCACAATTATCTCTCTTTTCTTTCACCTTCCACTACCTCATCTTACCTCTTTTCCCTCCCTCTCACTCCCTCTCACTCCCTCTCTCTCACCCTCCTTACCCCCCTCCCCCCTCCTCCTCACCCCCCCCCCCTTTGGGTATGTATTACAAGGTTCTGGAGGAAGTTGTTAGTAAGGAGTTATTTAGGTCGTCTTCTGGACACACACACACACACACACACACGAGAGGGAAATGCGAGTAACTGCTGATGTTATTATTATTATTATTATTATTATTATTATTATTATTATTATTATTATCTCGTTCTTTCTTTAATTTTATTTGAGTTTTCTTCTTATTTTAATGTTTTTTTTTCCTAGGTGAGGTTCGGTGTTTCGCGGGAACTGTGTTATGTAAGTACTTGTGGTGTTGTTCTTATGTATGTATGTATGTAGGTAGTTGGATGTGTGGCTAAGTGTTTGTGTTTATGTATGTTTTTGTGTGTGTGTGTGTGTGTGTGTGTGTGTGTGACCAAGACCATGTAGAGCCAGTAGTCAGGGGCAACATCGTAACTAAACCATGACATCACCAGGTGGACTGGACAAGCCTGTTCTACACAACTAGTTCATCAAGTGTGTGTGTGTGTGTGTGTGTTACGTGTTCACCTGGCTGGGTACATGTTGTTTCCACTAAGGATTAAGGGATTACCTGAAGATTAGGCACCCTAAGTTATTTCACCTGATATTAAAGCACCCTAATGCTAAACCTAACCTAACCCCCAGGTAGTTGTTAATGGTGTCGAATTACCAGGTGAAATAAGCTTTGGGGTGTCTAATTAACAGGTGATCTGTGGTTATCCTAAAGATTCTATCAGATTATACGGCTTTTGTTCACCAGGTGGAAGACTTTTGTTGAACAGGTGAGAGACATTTGTTGAACAGGTGAGATATTTTTGATGTATATGAATGGAATAACAAAAACTGATACACTTGATTCAAGCTCCTCACTGACTGACTGACTGACTGACAGTAGGTGGTGTCAGCTGTTCATCATGGTGTTCAGTTTAACTTACGAATATTGTTCTTATTTTTTTTCGTGTCTGTCATCTTGTTATTTGTGATGAAATAATTAAATTGTTTTTTTGTTTTTTCACTTGGGAGGGTTCGTAGTGTTCGCCTGACCTAACCTAACCTGATCTGACCTAACGTAACATAACCTAACCTGACCTGATCTCTGTATGTGTTTAAGCATGTATGTGTACGTGCGTGCCTACATGTGTTTGTGTGTGTGTGTGTGTGTGTGTGTGTGTGTGTGGTGAGGTGAGAGCGCTAGCAAGCGGCACTCCTGAGGCACCACTAATCCTCTCACAGTCAGGGCCATGCACTACTCTCTCTCTCTCTCTCTCAACACACCAGTGACTCAACACCTGATATACACATTTTATTCCCCTCCAGTCGTATTTTTAATGGTGGTGGCATATAGTGTTTCCCTTGTGTCTACGTTTGTCTGTATGTTGATTCATTCCCTTCAGTAACACTAAGAGTATCTTTGCCTGAGGTTAGATAATATTATGATATATATTTCTAAGTCATTAATATCGAAGCTGTGTTGGGTGATCAGTATTTTCTGCACGTAATTTTTTTGTGAATATATTTACTAGTTGTGGCCAGGGTGGACTGAAAGTGACCCTGGTCGATTGAGAGTGACCCGTATCGAATGAGAGTGACCCAGGTCGACTGAGAGTGACCCGGGTTTACCGAGAATGACCCAGATCGACTAAGTGACCTAAGACGACTAAGAGTGATCCAGGTCGACTGAGTGACCTAGGTCGACCGAGAGTGACCCAAATTGACTGAGAGTAACCCAGGTCGACTGATAGTTAGCCAGGTCGATTGAGTGTGACCCAGGTCGACTGAGAGACTGTAAATGAGGCAGACATGACCTCTAGCCGTTGAGTAATCAGCTGATGGTTAGTGTATAACATACTCGTCTGGGACACGTCAAGGACAAGTACAAAACACGATAGAATACTAATACTAACAAGAGAGTGTGTAGTTACATGACGATTAATTAATGATTTGTATGAGAGAGAGAGAGAGAGAGTGAGAGAGAGAGAGAGAGAGAGAGAGAGAGAGAGAGAGAGAGAGAGACGATCCATGTAATTTCCAGCTCAGAGCGAGAGAGAGACGAACGAACTATGTAACCTCTAGCAGAGAGAGAGAGAGAGAGGACCCAGGTGACCTCCAGCCTAGACAAGTTGTGAATGTATGAGTCAGTAATCACCATCTCTTACCTTCCCTCCATTCACTTACCTCACACCAGACACTTACCTATCACCAGACACTTACCTATCACCATTCACTTACCTCACACCAGACACTTACCTCACACCAGACACTTACCTCACACCAGACACTTACCTATCACCAGACACTTACCTCACACCAGACACTTACCTCACACCAGACACTTACCTCACACCAGACACTTACCTATCACCAGACACTTACCTCACACCAGACACTTACCTATCACCAGACACTTACCTCACACCAGACACTTAAATATTTACACCTCGAAATTTTATTCAGAAATACGAACACAAAATTAGAGGTTAACGAACACACACACACACACACACACACACACACACACACACACACCTGCATCTATAACTCAAACTTACAATTTTTTTTTTTTGAGAACTTGAAGACGAGTTTCAGCTTCTAATTTACCTCCAGACAATAACGATGACAAAAATTAATAACATTACATTGAAATTTCCTGTTATTAGAGGTTGATTGTGTTTATTATCGGTTGTTCAGTTGTAATGTTGGATACACGATCGTACTGTTATATCAGGTTCATGTTTGGGTGTTATAATGTCTCCTTTGGCTGGGTACAAGGTGAGGCCATGTGGGTGTGTGTGGGGGGCTCTGTGGGTGTGTGGTTGGGTTATGTTAGAGTGTGTGGGGCTCTATCGGGGCTCTCTTGGGTGTGAGGGGGGGGGAGGGGACTTGTGTGTGTGTGTCGGCCCTCGTTGTGCTATGTGTGTCACTGGTGTCAGGTGTACGTCTCCTCCCTAATAACTAAGAAATGAAAATAAACATTGAGAGTCTTAACTAGATGTTGTTTTGTGTTGGTTTATACCTGTGTGATAACCTCTCCTCTGAAGGCACAACATAGACGATAAAGATAACCTAATATGGGGAGGGGGGGAGTGTGTGATCGGGTCGGCTCTCGCTCACATGGCTAAAAGAGGAAGGTTGAAGTCCCTAGTTTCTAAAACACTTAAAGCTGTGTAGGTCACGGCGCTTCCCCCTGTCGGACGCCACCACCACCCAATCACCACCACCACCACCCAACCACCCAATCACCACCACCACCACTACTACCCAATCACCACCACCACCCACTTACCACCACCACCCACTTACCACCACCACCCAACCACCACCACCACCACCCACCTGTTTACATCACTCATAACTCGACTTAATGAGATCCTCTGGACGTGTCTATTTGTTCTGCATGTTAAAGTAAACAGACCCAACCCTTATAAGAAGTAAAATATGGATGTAAAATAGAATTCATTCATAAAATAACACAAATTACAGGTAATTAACCATCTTAACCCATTGATTACGATGACTTAACCCCTTGAACTACGATGACTTAACCCCTTTAACTACGATGACCTAACCCTTGAACTACGATGACTTAACCCCTTCAACAACGATGACTTAACCCTTTTAACTACGATGACTTAACCCCTTTAACTACGGTGACTTAACTCTTTTATCTACGATGACTTAACCCCTTTAACTACGATGACTTAACCCCTTTAACTAAGATGACTTAACCCCTTTAACTACGATGTCTAAACCCCTTTAACTACGATGACTAAACCCTTTTAACTACAATGACTTAACCCCTTTAACTACGATGACTTAACCCCTTTAACTACAATGACTTAACCCCTTTAACTACGATGACTAAACCCCTTTAACTACGATGACTTAACCCCTTTAACTACGATGACTAAACCCCTTTAACTACGATGACTTAACCCCTTTAACTACAATGACTTAACCCCTTTAACTATAATGACTTCACCCCTTTAACTACGATGACTAAACCCTTTTAACTACAATGACTTAACCCTTTAACTATAATGACTTAACCCCTTTAACTACGATGAATTAACCCCTTTAACTATAATGACTTAACCCCTTTAACTACGATGACTAAACCCCTTTAACTACGATGACTAAACCCTTTTAACTACAATCACTTAACCCTTTAACTATAATGACTTAACCCCTTTAACTACGATGACTAAACCCTTTTAACTACAATCACTTAACCCTTTAACTATAATGACTTAACCCCTTTAACTACAATGACTTAACCCCTTTAACTACAATGCTATCGTACTCATGGGATTGACCACTGAAGAACGATAAGACAAACTCCTTCACTGGATCGTTGTGTCGGGAGGTATAAGAGGAACGTTGTGTGTATGGAGGATGAAGAGCCGAGAACAGGTGCAGTAATTACCTAAACAAGATTGAGGTATATAGCGGTGATCCAGGTGACTGACAGGAGGTAGTGAGACAGACTTGTTGTTTCTTAGGTCTGTGACGGTGTAGATGGACAGATAGATAGTCAGACAGACAGACAGACAGACAGACAGATTGGTAGGTACATAAGATTCATTTTCAGTAAAAAAAAAAAATTTAAACCGATCTACAAGTCTTCACACATACAGCTTTATAAAACAATTAATTCCGGTTGTTGAGGAAGTGAAAGGTGGCCGTATTTCTGTAAGACATTAGTTAATAATATAATACAGAACAAACAAATATACCTGGATACCTAATCCTTACATAATCCACCGTAAAACACACACACACACACACACACACACACCTGAATTATGTCGAAAAAAGATATATTAAACAGAAGAGAGAATTATTTTCGTCGTTCTGGTGGCCGTCAGGTGCCGAGAGTCGACCCCACTCCCATACCACGGCTGTCCCTGACTGAAGATGTCGCCAGCGTATATATTAACCTCCACTGTATAGAGAGTTAGTTGTTGAGGTAATGTAACACACGCTTATATCACCAGCCTCTGTCTTGACCACACTTACTACATGTTCAACCCTACAGACTCCTCTCCCCTCCCCCCAGCCTCCCCCTGCCTCCTTCCCCCTTATAACACCCCAAGCTTCTTCCCCCACAACACCTCCCAGCCTACCCCCCCACAACACCCCCAGCCCACCCCCCCACAACACCCCCAGCCCCACCCCCCCCCCCACAACACCCCCAGCCCCCCCCCCCCCCCCCACAACACCCCCAGCCCACCCCCCCCCACAACACCCCCAGCCCCCACCCCCCCACACAACACCCCCAGCCCCCCCCCCCACACACACCCCCACCCCCCAGCCCCCCCCCCACCACCCCCAGCCCCCCCCCACAACACCTCCCAGCCCCCCCCACAACACCCCAGCCCCCCCCACAACACCCCAGCCCCCCCACAACACCCCCAGCCCCCCCCACAACACCCCAGCCCCCCCCACAACACCCCCAGCCCCCCCACAACACCCCCAGCCCCCCCACAACACCCCCAGCCCCACCCCACAACACCCCCACCCCCCCCACAACACCCCCACCCCCCCCCCACAACACCCCCACCCCCACCCCACAACACCCCCAGCCCCCCCACAACACCCCCAGCCCCCCCACAACACCTCCCAGCCTACCCCCCCCACCACAACACCCCCCCACAACACCCCCCCACAACACCCCCCCACAACAACCCCCCCACAACACCCCCCCACAACAACCCCCCCCACAACACCCCCCCCCACAACACCCCCCCCACAACACCCCCCCCCACAACACCCCCCACAACACCCCCCCCACAACACCCCCAGCCTCCCCCCCAACTCTTCTTGTTAAAATGCGTGGTGGCGGTAATTTGTTTGTTGTATTATGTTATTATTTTTTTTAGACAGACAGACATACAGACAGAGAGAGAGAGAGAGAGAGAGAGAGAGAGAGAGAGAGAGAGAGACGTTTGTGCTTGTCTGCCTCGGTTTGCAGTCGGGCTAACTCGAAAGTATTGACACCGTATTGTATGGTGCTCCTCCAAGCGCTGCGGTGTGGAGTAAAATTCTCTCAGGTGAGGGGGTCGATTTGGTACTTTTACAAGTTTGTCTTAAGACTATCCTTATACCTTTTCAGTTGCCCGCCAGCGTTACGTTTACTATTCGTTAGGTGACTGTAAAGTAGCTGCTTTGGCAGTCTGCTGTCATCCATGCGGGTAACATGACCAGTCCAGTGTAGTTGTTCATGGATAATGATAGCCTCGATGCTCCTACAGTTGGTGTCAGCGAGAATACTGGCATTTGTTCTCTTGGCTTCCCAGCGATCTCGGAGGATGGAACGTAGACTACGTTGGTGAAAGTTTTCAAGTGCCTTGAGGTGACTTCTGTATGTGACCCATGTCTCGCTACCATATAGCAGGGAGGGGAGGACCACTGCTCGATATACGTGTAACTTTGTAGATAATTTCAGCTCCCTATTACAGCTGAAGACACGGGTACGGAGTCTGCCAAAGGCTTGAGATGCACAACTGATCCGATGCTGAGTATCTTCTCCAATGTCTGCAGTGGTGGACAGGTTGGAGCCGAGATACCGAAAGTGGGTAACATTAGTGAGAGTAGTACCATTAAGCTGGATGGATGGTGGAGGTGTGGCTGAACCAGGGGCAGGCTGAAAGACAACCTGAGTCTTATGTCCATTCACTTCAAGGCCGATGTGTGCATACGCATCTGCGTAGGTGTTCAGGATCTCCTGTAGGTCAGGTTCAGTGTGGGCGACGAGGGTGAGGTCGTGTGCATACTGAAGTTCAGTATTGGAAACTGCCAACACCTTTGTTCCTTCCTGGTGTCGTCTTTGTTAAAAAGACCCTTCATCCGGTACTCGATGTCCACTCCGCCGGCTAAATTGGCACTGGCTCGAGTAAGGAAGGCAGCCAAGAAAATGGAAAAGAGAGCGAGTGCCAGTACACATCCTTATTTTACCCCCATTTGGATGGGGAAGAACTCAGACTGGGTGCCATTATGCAGGATACTGCCGTTCAGGCCATCGTGGAGTTTCCTCACAATGGCGATGAATTTTTGTTCGCCAGAGGACTTCCCTGTTGACCGAGTTGAAGGCCTTGGTTAGGTCGATGAAGGCCGTGTACAGGTCACGACACTGTTCTTTGCACCTTTCCTGTATCTGGCGGGCAGCATAGATCATGTCAGTGGTGCCATGTGATGGTCTAAAGCCACATTGAGATTCTGGCGGAAATTTTCCGCCTTAGGAAGAAATCTGCTTCGGAGGAGGCGGGCAACCATCTTGCCAGCTCTGGCCAGCAGTGAGATCCCGCGGTAGTTGACAGTCTGACCGGTCTCCCTTGTTCTTATATATATTGACGATGGAGGCGTCTTTAAGAGCTTGGGGGATTTCCTCCTTTTCCCATAAAATTCTCCAGGAGAGAGTGGAGACGGCTGGTAAGCAGAGGTCCTCCTGCTGATTTATACACCTCGGCTGGGTATTCCATCAGGCCCCGAGGTTTTGTTATTTTTCATCTGTTTGATGGCAGTAGCTACCTCATCCAGGGATGGAGAATAGCTGATGTGGGTGAGCTCTGGATGCTGAGGGACCTACTAGGTAGTCAGGACATCCACATCGGTGTTTCGGTTGAGCAATGAATGGTATATATAAATATATATATTTATATATATATATATATATATATTATATATATATATATATATATTTATATATATATATATATATATATATATATATATATATATATATATATATATATATATATATGCAAGTAAATCACTGTAGGTGCGCGTGATCTAGGTATATATATATATATATATATATATATATATATATATATATATATATATATATATATATATATATATAGCATCTGAATTATGTCGAAAAAAAATACTAAAAGGGATGTCGCCTGTGGTTCTGGGATCGCTCTGGTGGCCGTCAGGCGCCGAGAGTCGACCCCACTGTCTTACCGCAACTCTCCCTGACTGAAAATGTCGCCAGCGTCCAGTTATCTTTCCTGTAATTCACATCTTCAGGGGTGGGTAAGTGGAGATAAGACACTTAACCTAACCTAAATCCCCCATAGGTTGCGTTAGTGTGTTTAATCATCAGGTAAAATAAGCTTGGATGACTAACCTTCACAGAATCCACCGTATTTTACACACACACACACACACACACACACACACATCATGCAGGGAGTATACTTGTTTGTAGCTCTGGTCATTATTGTGACTCACTTGCCATGTTTTAATGGTTCGGTAACGTAGCTCAGGGGGACGTAAACACTCAGTCGAGGAAAATCGAACTGATGGGTCAGTCAGTCAATTATGGTAGGTAGTCAGGTAGAGAGACACTCAGTCAATTAGGAAGTCAGTCAGTAACCCGGCAGTCAGTCAGTCAAGCAAGCAAACATGCACACAGGCACTCAGTGAGGTTAGAACACAAGTTGGGTGATTTCTAAGCAATAAAGTGTTTAGCTCTGTTGTCACGGTGAGAGGCGCCCTCCCTCCCTCCCTCACTCACTCACTCACTCACCCCTTCACGTGTGAGTGGTCTTGTTTGTAGATCTGTGACGAGTTTTATTATTATTATATATTCTCTGTTGGGGGGAGGGGGGGGGGGGTGTTTGGAAGGTAGTCATTAGAGAACTGTAGTTGCAGTAGTCGTATATTAAAAGGCTCAGCGGTGGGTTATAAGGGCTTGAGGACTTTATCTTGAGTGCCGGGGGCTGGACCGTGAGGGCTGAGGGCTGTATCATGGGGGCTGGATCGTGAGGGCTGAGGGCTGTATCTTGAGGGCTGAGGGCTGTATCTTGGGGGCTGGATCGTGAAGGCTGAGGGCTGTATCTTGAGGGCTGGATCGTGAGGGCTGAGGGTTTTATTTTGAGGGCTGAGGGCTGGATCGTGAGGGCTGAGGTCTGTATCTTTAGGGCTGAGGTCTGTATCTTTAGGGCTGAGGGCTGTATCTTAAGGACTGAGGGATGTATCTTGAGGGCTGAGAGCTGTATCTTTAGAGCTGAGGGCTGTATCTTTAGGGCTGAGGTCTGTATCTTTAGGGCTGAGGGATGTATCTTGAGGGCTGAGGGATGTATCTTGAGGGCTGAGAGCTGTATCTTTAGGGCTGAGGGCTGTATCTTTAGGGCTGAGGGCTGTATCTTGAGGTTCCTGTATAAATGCTGAGGTATGGAACATGAGGGCTGAGGGCTGGGTCATGAGGTCCCTATGTGAAGGCTAAGGGCTGGGGAGTCGTGAGGAGGAGGAGACTTTCCCACTAGGCACAGCCCTTGACCTGATCTCTGACGTCATCATTGTAATTGACTTGACGATTTCTCCTCATCCGCCGCTCGTGACTCCTGTGTAGTAGTCTGTCTGTGTCTGTCTCTATATCATTCTATCTTTCATTCAGTCTGTCTGTCTTAATCTTTCTTTCTTCATTTCTTTCTTTCTTTTTTCTTTCATTTTGTCCTTTTTTTATACAGGCATTAGCCCACCCACATCAGGGCCTGGGGGGCGAAAATGTTATAATAATAATAATAATAATAATAATAATAATAATAATAATAATAATAATAATAATTCATAGTAAATAAACATTTTGATAAAAATACACAATTGAAAATAACATAATAAAATAATATTGATAATAATAGTAATAATAATAATAATAATAATAATAGTAATAATAATAATAATAATAATAAAAATAATAATAACAACACTACTACTAATAATAATCACAATGATACTAATAATAATAAAAAATAAAAAAATGAAAAAAGATCAAAAGTGAGAAACAATATACTGTATGTATGTTGTGTTTTCAAAGTAAGAGAAACAATTGAGACCCTGCAATTGTGTGTAAATGAGGCAGAAAGTCAGATCAGCAACCTGGGACTTGGTCACAATTTTCGTGATGCCATATGGCAGCAGGGTCTACCATTAGACAACACATTATGCTTCCAATATCTTCCCTGGAGGTAGTGCCTCCCTGTTTGGTAGCTGCCTACTACCTACTACCTGAGGTCATCATGAGTGATAAACAACGTAGCAGGCAAGGTCACGGTAGAGGAGGGTGAGGACAAGGCCAGACAACAGCTGATGAAACCAACAATAGTGTAGCCGCCTAAGAAAATATACACGTGACGTCACCGTGTGTTGACGCCGCCATTGTTGTTGTCGGTTCACTCGGTTGTCAACACAGAGACGTTATGGTCGTCACTCAGCCGTTTAATGTCACTCTGTTCCTCACTAGTTGTAAATATTGAAGATGCCGGAGACTGACTCTGATGTCGAGTCTCACATTTAAAGCTTAGCAAACGCACCAGACCACAAGTAACACAGGTATATATGGATCACGACCGTAGTGAGAGACGGATGGACACTAGCCAGGGCTGAGGGTGATCTTATTCCCTGATGGCTGGCTCATGTGTGGTATTCTCACCAACAATATTTTCTACATTATATAACGTAGCTAAGGGCTTCTGTCATCATCTCCAGCCCTGTGGTCATGTAAACAAAGGGTGACGTCATCATCTTCACGTACAGGATACAATCAGTGACGTCATCATCTACACGTACAGGATACAGTCAAGTTGTAAGGTGTTTCTGACAACAAACACAGACCACTACCATGTGTCATACAAACCTGATACACAGTCAAATATAAAGTGTGTGTGACTCACCAACACACACACACACACACACACACACATACAGGGGCGCGCGTCTCTTTATGTAGGAGTAATCCCAGAAACTAAAATAAATAATTATACTCGCCGAAAGTTTATATAATATCTTTTTTGTGCATTAAGTTGTATTCACTTTATATAGGATTGTAAACACTAAAGCGTTAAATATATATACATCTTCCACTACTGAGAACATCACGTGGTGGATGACTTACGGCTTTTATGGTGTGTGTGTGTGTGTGTGTGTGTGTGTGTGTGTGTGTGTGTGTGTGTGTGTGTGTGCGTGCGTGAGTGCGTGTGTGTGTGTGTGTAATAAATAATAATAATAATAATAATAATAATAATAATAATAATAATTGATGGTTTATTGAAAAAGTTCTGCAGCCCGAAGGCTGAAACTATACATTGGACATAAATGACTTATTACATACATTGGTGGTTTAACAAAAGCCTTCATTAGAGAAAGGTAAAGGAACATACAGTGAGCATACAGATTAATGTAGGTGTTGAACAGCAAACATGTAGTGTAGTAACTCCCTCCCAGATGGTGTTAGGAGGGACCTCACGTGGTGTAGTAATTCCCTCACAGATGGTGTTATGAGGGGCCTCACGTGGTGTAGTAATTCCCTCATAGATGGTGTTACGAGGGGCCTCACGTGGTGTAGTAATTCCCTCACAGATGGTGTTATGAGGGGCATCACGTGGTGTCGTAACTCCCTCACAGATGGTGTTATGAGGGACCTGACGTGGTGTAGTAATTCCCTCACAGATGGTGTTATATGAGTGAGGTGTGGTCCCAGGCCTTCCTATCGTAGACGGATTAACACGTCGCTGGTTGTTGTTGGGTCTCACGGGCCGTTATCACTGGGTACCTGGGACCTCACTGTGTGAAGGTTAACTTGGGTACGACTGTTACTGTTGAGTTGTTCTCACTGACTTAAGCACTGTTCACCACTGTTCACCTCTGCTTAACACTGGTTCCGTTCCTTTCCTAAATGAAATTGTAACTTCTGGCGAGAACTTGTTGATATTCCGGTGGGGAGGAGGGTTCAGGGGAGGGA
Organism: Homarus gammarus; assembly: GCA_958450375.1. Lineage (NCBI taxonomy): Eukaryota > Metazoa > Arthropoda > Malacostraca > Decapoda > Nephropidae > Homarus > Homarus gammarus. Next base: position 3,261,773 of record CAUDMG010001572.1, read on the forward strand.
GTTGGTACGGGCCAACTTAACAGTTGACCTGGCTGCTCCGAGAGGAGCGCCAGGTACGTTTTGACCCTTCGGTGGTCAAGGATGTAGTTGTGTGTGTGTGTGTGTGTGGTCAGCTAAACATGGGGAGAAATCCTCACTGAATGACATGTTCCCTCTGACACATGTTAATGAAAGTGGGGAGAGGAGGAGGTGGGGGAGAGGTGGAGGAGGTGAGGAGAGGCTAGAAGTAGGTTGGGAGGGGAGAAAGAGGTGGGGAGAGGAGGAGAAGGAGGAGGTGGGGAAATAAAGAGGAGGTAAGGAGAGAATTAGGAGGAATGGGAGAGAAGTAGGAACGAAGAGGAGATAGAGGAGAATCAAGTATTTAAGAGACTACACCAAGACATATTGAAAGTGGGTCACACACACACACACACACACACATTACTGAGTCTCTGTGTTTAGCTCTCGGTACTGTCTACCTGTGTGACGTATGACAGGTATGAAGGTAGGGGACAGGTGTAGAGGTAGTAAGAGACAGGTGTGTGGAGGTGGGAAGAATAGGTGTAGGACAGTCAGACTCTCATAAGCTATTTTGTTGAAATACTCCAGACAGTCTCAGGTGTCACGTATGGTAAGTTTCATTCAGCTCCTCCTCCTCCTCCCCTTCATCCTCTTCCTTCTCCTCTTCCTTCTCCTCCTCCTCCTCCTAGTGTTAGGTTGTGAACTTGTGGTCAGTGTTTCGACAGCCTCCTTCAGGATCGCTGGTGTGGTCATAGACGAGGAATGCCCTGGGTCTCGTTAACGTGTGTGTGTGTGTGTGTGTGGGACGCCGCCACCGCTAAATGTCATCTGTCTGCCGGAAACACCGCGCATGCCTCTACACACCTAAGCCGAACGAGCGAAGGACAGGCTGTGCATAGTGGATGAGAGAGAGGTATTGTGGGCGTGGTTGTATATGATGGGCATAGAATGGGCAGTGCATGACGGATGAAGGAGAGATATAGTATGGGCATGGTGGTGTAAGACAGGTGTGGGCGGGCGGACAGTGGTGTGGGCGGGCTATTATTGCAGGTCATACAATAGGAACTTAAAGCCACATAGACCTTTACATCCTGTACGATTTCTGACTTAATTTATACGTAAAAATATCACATCTGATCGAATATATTTACGAAACTATGAAAGGTGATACAACATGACGATCACAATGGACTAGACTGATTCACTTTACACTTTATAAATCGATATTTCTTGGCGAGGAGGAGGTTCTTATCCTTCCTTCCTTCCTTCCTTCTCTCCCATCCTTTTCTTCTTTCCTCTTTTCCTTCTATTCCCCCTTTCTCTTCCTCCATTCCTTCCTTCCTTCCTTCCTTCCTCCTTCCTTCCTTCCCCAACTATCTGCAGTCTTTCCTCACACATTCTCTCTCACATAAAAAAAAAAAAAAATATAGATTTGTTGACAAAGTTTCTGCCTCTATTAATAAAAATAACCCGAGACTCTGTGTATGGTCTCGTGTTTTGGTCTCGTATAGGTCTAATGTTACGTGTTTTGGTCTCGTATAGATCTGATGTTACGTGTTTTGGTCTCATATAGGTCTAATGTTACGTGTTTTGGTCTCGTATAGGTCTGTTGCTACGTGTTTTGGTCTCATATAGATCTGATGTTACGTGTTTTGGTCTCCTGTAGGTCTGTTGCTACGTGTTTTGGTCTCGTATAGATCTAATGTTACGTGTTTTGGTCTCATATAGATCTGTTGCTACGTGTTTTGGTCTCGTATAGGTCTGATGTTACGTGTTTTGGTCTCGTATAGATCTTATGTTACGTGTTCTGGTTTCATGGGTCTCTTGTCACGTGTTACGGTCTCTAATAACCACCTAAGTGACGCTTATTGTGAGTTAGTGTCAGGTGAGGAGGTGGAAAGTTACGTTATGTTATGGCTTGAAGTGTGACGAGCCCCTCTTGCCCTACACACGATCTTAACCTGACCTGTTCGCCTTCATTCACACCTGCAAGACGTCCCCCCTCCCCCCCTCCCCCCCCCCGCCTTCCTCTCCCTCACACTTATTCCCAGAAGATGTTTCTTAACCTACATTTACACCCACAGAACGTCGCCACCCCCACACTTATACCCACAGAACGTCGCTACCCCCACACTTATACCCACAGAACGTCGCTACCCCCCACACTTATACCCACAGAACGTCGCTACCCCCCACACTTATACCCACAGAACGTCGCCACCCCCACACTTATACCCACAGAACGTCGCTACCCCCCACACTTATACCCACAGAACGTCGCTACCCCCCACACTTATACCCACAGAACGTCGCCACCCCCACACTTATACCCACAGAACGTCGCTACCCCCCACACTTATACCCACAGAATGTCGCTACCCCCCCACACTTATACCCACAGAACGTCGCGACCCCCCCACACTTATACCCACAGAACGTTGCTACCCCCCACACTTATACCCACAGAACGTCGCTACCCCCCACACTTATACCCACAGAACGTCGCTACCCCCCAACACTTACACTCACATTGCGTCTCATCACCCACACTTATATTCACAGGACGTCCCCACACTTAACATGAGACTACCTTTCTGTAAATTATTGAAAGGTTAGATGTTAAATTCCACTACCACTTGTCCCTCCTCATCAACATTGTCCTCTGGTTTGTTTTTATACCACGAACATCTGAGACTGGGTTACCTTGGCTTGGGTCTTTCTGAGGGGAAGGAGTTGGTTTGGGTCGGGTCTTAGGGGAAGAGGTAGGATTGTTTATTGTTTTTTTTTTTTTAGGGGTTGGGTCTTTTTTTTAGGGGGGGGGGGGGGGAAGGGTTTCTGTTGAGTTTGGGTCTTTCTTACAGTTATCTACAAGTCTTCCACAAAAGATCAGATATTATTCACCAACAGTCTTCATGGCTTCAGGTCCAACAGGTACAGGACTTCAGTGAGATGAAAGTTGAGAAATAAAACCTAGCATGAGTTTATATCACGACGTAAACACATGTCAACACTCATGAAGGTGGTGTTGTCTGAATCCGAACCTCTAATTGGGTGGTTCAGATCGCCTAAGTTACATAGATATTGCTGGTGTTTTGGTCTTGTCTCTGGGGTACACTTATATATTTTACGTTAATTTGGTATTATTTGTTGCATTAAGTTGAGGTATTTTGCCATTAGGTGCTGGTTAAGGGTGGGGGAGGGGGAGCTGGGTGAAAGAGAGGGGGACTGGGGTGATAGGTGGGTGATGGGTGCTATAGGTGGGTGAGGGGGAAGAGGTGGTGATGGGTGGGTGAAAGGGAAGAGGTGGTGATGGGTGGGTGAAAGGGAAGAGGTGGTGATGGATGGGTGAAGGGAGAGAGGTGGTGATGGGTGGGTGAGGGGGAAGAGGTGGTGATGGGTGGGTGAGGGGGAAGAGGTGGTGATGGGTGGGTGAGGTGGTCATAGGTGGGTGAGAGGGTTGGGGTGAACTGATGGCGGAAGTGACAGGTAATGTATTCGTTAAATTTATGATAATTGAACGTTGCCAAGCTGAACAGGATTAAATATTTACATCTTTCATTTCACCTTTTATCAGTCATGTTGGCTATAAACGATTCGAGTGTTGGAGCTATTAAGAATTATATTATGTTACGTCTCTTCTCTTCTCTTCTCTTCTCTTCTCTTCTCTTCTCTTCTCTTCTCTTCTCTTCCAGATTTTGTTGTATCATTCTCCGATTTTATTAACACAGATTTTTGTTACGTTGAAAGCAAATTTTAAGATATTATGTGACCCGTGTTGAGGATATTTGGTTGTGTTGGTTGCTCAGTTGTGTTCAGGTGTGCTCAGGTGTGCTCAGTTGTATGAGTCCTTGATCAGACACGTCGGTAATATCTCATAAGTGACTTACATAATTGATTCAGAGGTAGCGATCGTGCCTTTGGTAAGAGCCTCCTGACGGGGCCACCACCTACAGCCCCCACACCAGGAAAACATACCCTCCTTTGATGCTGTCACCCTGGCCAGGATTTAACATGTGGATCGCCGCTTACACCTGTTCGTTGGGGTGGAGCAGGTAGCAGCCGTCACCACCTGTGCTTAACATGTGTAGCCTTTCACTCACGTTCCCCCATGCACCACCACCTCCTCACCCGCTGCACGCCCCCCTACTGCTCTCCTTCTGTTGTACCCCTCCCGATGTACCCCTCCCGATGTACCCCTCCCGATGTACCCCTCCCGCTGCACCCCTCCCGATGTACCCCTCCCGCTGCACCCCTCCCGCTGCACCCCTCCCGATGTACCCCTCCCGCTGCATCATATTAACAGGCCATGACAGTGACAGTAGCGCCATGACAGTACTACATTGCGATACACTGGACCAGGCCATGACAGTTGACAGTAGTACGGCGCGACACACAGGACCAGGCCATGACAGTGACAGTAGCACCATGACAGTGACAGTAGTGCCATGACAGTGACAATAGCGCCATGACAGTACTAAGGCACTAAATTCATCACATTATGTCACCTTTCCTTCAAGAGTTATAAGCTGGAGGACACGAGCACCGACTTGACCTTTGAGGAGGAGTGAATGTGTAAGTATCGGAGGTGACGTCAGTTTCAGTTGAAGGGTGACGTATTACTCCTTACACACATGGGTTAATCCTCCAGCTGGCCCACACCACTCACCCGCCCACACCACTCACCCACCCACCCACACCACTCACTCACCCACACCCTCACCACTCACCCACCCGCCCACACCACTCACTTACCCACACCCTCACCACTCACTCACCCACACCCTCACCACTCATCCACCCTCACCACTCACCCACCCACACCCTCACCACTCACCCACACCCTCACCACTCACCCATCCACACCCTCACCACTCACCCACCCACACCCTCACCACTCACCCACCCACACCCTCACCACTCACCCACCCACACCCTCACCACCAGCTGTTCCTCTGACATGACATTACTACCAAAAAAAAAAAAAAAACAGTCAAGATTTAAAGATTTATCTACACGTTACGTCACCATCAAAACACTAACTACATCTTTACTATTCAACGACTATGTATACATTACAAAGTTACGTCATCATGTATACATACAGAAATAAACACACGTACACATTATCACATACACAGAGGGGAAAATCAAGACACATTTCTGTTTCCCTCACATCAAGACTAAGTATTTCCTGAGCTTATTTTCCTCAGTATTTTGTCTTTATTTTTATGTTCATTTAATTATCAGTGTTATATTTTTGTTGTTATTTATAGAAGCAGGAAGATTACGTCACAGGAAACAACGGAATGAGGTGGAATTTTTGTCCAGCCTTGAGGGACGATGATGATGAGGTGTGAATACAAATAACATTAGTAGGAGTTATTGGTTGGTTCATTCCTGTGTGTTGATTATGGAGAATGAGGCAGCAGCATTGGTGTTGTGTTGTGGGGGTTGTTGTGTTGTGGGGGGTGTTATGTTGTGGGGGGTGTTGTGTTGTGCTGCTGGGAGTGTTGTGTTGTGTTGTGTTTTTGGGGGTGTTGTGTTGTGGGGGGTGTTGTGTTGTGCTGCTGGGAGTGTTGTGTTGTGTTGTGTTTTTGGGGGTGTTGTGTTGTGTTGTAACCACACTTAAGTAAACCTCCCCCCCCCCCTCCACCCACAATACCCTAGCCCCCACCCCCATCACCCACACCCCCTCCTCAGCTCCACATTAAAAGCGGTGACATCACATAAACCTTTTTTTAAATCATCCTTTGAGAGCCAAATACCAGCTCATCCAGCCTGGCCTTACGCCCTTGTTACCCTGGAGCAGTATGGTTACCCGCTAAGCCCTGAGTCACGCCGCAGCAACACCCGCAGGCAGTCATCCAATCCTCCTACGGTATCCTTAACCGCAGAGAGCTCACGAGTGAAGCCGCTGTGTGTAAGGGAGCCTGTTACTTGTGTACTTGTTAGGTGAGATTTCTTTTAGGTGTATTTGAATGTATATGCATGTTAAGGCACCACCTGTGCTTTACCTGTTTTTACCTGTAATTAAACCCTTGGGATTATACTCATGACGTGACTATTACAGTGATGAATGATTTAGTTGAGGGAGAGCTTGGTGAGGCAGACTCTCCTCTCCTCTCCTCTCCCTTCCCCCCTCACCTTGAGCTGTCATGACTGGGTCCGGGCACTACCACCTGCACCCACCTGCCCGCCCACGACACCCACGCTAGTAATGATAAGAAAACACTCCGAGCAATTGTTTAGTCTACACATCTGTACCCTACTCACACACACACACACACACACACACACACAGACTGACAGATACATAGTTGTACTTTAAGTTACTGATAGATACATGACCTTGCAAATTGACAGACAGACATACACTGATGGACAGGTACAGAGACAGACATACAGTATACACAGACAGGCAGTAGCTACACAGACAGACATATACACAGATATACAGTACAGCTACACAGACAGGCAGATATACAGGTTACACACCACCCAAACACCTGTCTCTGTTAATAACCAGCACACCTGAGCCACTGAGAATGCCCATACAGGTAAAATTGGCTCTCTAACTATAATGAGACGACGAAATGGCTCTCTTATGCTAGGACAGAAAAGATGTCTGCCAGATATAACCAAGACTCTACCGTACATAGATGTGTTGTCTTAGCTTGAGTTAAAGGTCGTGGTATTGAGGGAATTTGCTTTGATGTTTATGATGGGATTAATTGTAAGTTGTATATGAGTTGTTTTGTTATGTTTACTCTCTCTCTCTCTCTCTTCCTTTCTTCCTTCTTTCTCTCTTTTCCTTCTTTTGCCTTCTCTCCCTCCTTTCCTTTGTTCCTTCTCTCCCTCCTCTCTTCCTTCTCTCCTTCCTTTCCTCCCTCCTTCCCCCTTCTTCCCTTTTCCGTCCTCCGTCCCTTTGTCCCTTCTCTCCCACCCCCCCTTAGTTCCCAGTAATTAGCGGAGGGGGAGAGGGACAACGAGGCAATTAACAAACCATTTTAAGTCATCGTTTATGAGTGGACGTCGACGGAACAGGTAATTAGGCGCTTGATTAAAGGTCTACCTGCCGCCCTACAGGTGGTGGAGCTCCCGGCCTGGTAAGTCCCCCTTCTCTCCCTTTGTACCCCCTCCCCTCCCCTTGTACCCCCTCCCCTCCCATTGTACCCCCTCCCCTCCCCTTGTACTCCCCTCCCCTCCCCTTGTACTCCCCTCCCCCCAGTTGAAGAGCAAAGACACTTGGTATTTATTAATTGCAGGACAAATTATTATACATGGACAGGCTGAAGAACAAATACAGGCTGAAGTACAATTACAGGCTGAAGTACAATTACAGGCTGAAGTACAATTACAGGCTGAAGTACAATTACAATAACACACCACAAGTTAATGAGTCAATGAGTAACTTGATGAATAAAACTGTACGTCTCATCATCGAGTCTCAACGGTCGAGAGTGAGTGTATTGTACCATTGTTCACGTTTATATTATTCTTGGTATAATCTTCGTGTGTTTTATCGTTCTTGGTACTAAAATGTCATTGAATTTTGTTTCTTCTTGTCTTTGGGTGTTTGGATACGTGTCTTTGTTATTGTATGTGTTATTGTATGATTGTAGTGTTTACGCTTGTTGACAGGTATTGTATTGTATGATTGTAGTGTTTACAGGTATTGTATTGTATTGTATTCAGTAACTGTTTAGTCTTGTACATATTACTTAATACGTATGCGAGTTTACCTGTAATGAGTTAATTGTTTACCTGTAATGAGTTAATTGTTTACCTGTAATGAGTTATTTGGTTACCTGTAATGATAATTGTTTACCTGTAGAGTTAATTACCCGTGTGAGGTCATTAGTCTTTCTGCTGTAATTTCTGTCTTTCACTTTTCTTTATTTCCTTCGTTATTTTTATCGTTGTTTCCTTTTTTGTTTCGTTCATTATTATGTTTCTTGTTGTTATGTCTTTCTTATTCTGTCTATCTACTCTTTCTCGTTTCTTCTTCTCCCTCCTCTCCTTCCTCCTCTCATCGCCTCCTCCTTTAAATACTGTGCTCCTCCTCCTCCTCCTCCTCCCTGTTTTCCCACGTCACTCACACCATCCTTCCCACCACTACCCTCCTATGCCACTCCTTCCCTCCTACGTCACTCACTCACTCACCACTACCCTCCTGTGTCACTCAATCCTAACCTAACCTAACCTTACCTAACCTAACCTAACCTTACCTAACCTAACCTTACCTAACCTAACCTAACCTAACCTAACCTAACCTTACCTTAGTATACAACATAAAGTTTGGTCATGTTGAGGTAACGAAGGTTGACTTAGATTTAGTTACATACATACATACATACATACATACATACATACTCATACATACATACATACATACATACTGTACACACACCCGTATCCTCACTCCCTCCCTTGTCTCTCCTCACCTCATTAATTGTCCTGTCAGCTTCTCAGTTTGCCTCACTCCTCACCCTGTTTCTCTCCTCACTCTCTTACCATTTGCCTCATCTACCCCCTCCCCTCTCTCTCTCTCTCTCTCTCTAAAATACACAGCGTTTTATCTCCTGTCTAAAAACTGCACAATTTATAACCTAAAAAAAAATTAAATACTTTGGCCATGAAAATTGGGCTGAGAAGGATAATGGTGTGGATATTAATGGATAAAATTGAGGGTAGGAGGGTCAGGGGGATGGATGGATGGATGGATGGGTGGATGGATGGGTGGGTGGATGGATGGGTGGGTGGATGGATGGATAGATGGATGGGTGGATGGATGGATGGATGGATGGATGGATGGATAGAATTAATGGCTGTGGTGCCTGGGGAAATGTAGAATTTGTTGTTGTTATTGTTTTTTTTTGTTTTGTTATCATCATTATTATTATTATTATTATTATTATTATTATCTTACATATGTTCTCGTGATCTCCTCTTCTTCCCCTTCCATTATGTCTTGTTCTTTCTTTGTTTTTCTCCTGTTTTCCTCCTCCTTTGTGTATGTACGACAATATCTCTTGAACCATCTGTACAAAAACAAACACTTTCTCACTAATTTTTTTCAGTATTAGTCACAAGTATATTTAATGATCTATATAATTATTAATTTTTATTGTAAGTATATTAATAATAATTTGTTATTTTTTTTTATATATTGAAAAGTTTTATTTATAATTTTGGTTATTTTTTTTTTTTTTTCGTTTTCCTGGGCTATAAATGTTCAGTCATGTTAACCTTTCTGGCTAAATGAGGTGTGTGTGTGTGTGTGTGTGTGTGTGTGTGTGTGTGTGTGTGTGTGTGTGTGTGAGAGAGAGAGAGAGAGAGAGAGAGAGAGAGAGAGAGAGAGAGAGAGAGAGAGAGAGAGAGAGATATGAACCACTGACATTTTGCGTCATTCCCAGGTTGAGAGTGAGGGAGAGGGGAGAGGGAGGGAGAGGGAGGGAGGGAGAGGGAAAGGGTGGTAGGTCGGTCATGCCAACCTTAGTCGTCCGCCATGACCACCCGGGTTTACCAGTTGGTCACAGTTATGATTGGAAGTGTTGTGTGGGTGTTGTGGTGATGTGTGGTGGTGTTGGTGTGTGGTGGTGATGGTGATATGTGGTGGTGATTGGTGGTGCTGGTACTGGTGTGTGGTGGTGATGGTGATATGTGGTGGTGATGTGTGGTGGTGGTGGTGGTGATGTGTGGTGTTGTGTGTGGTGGTTTGTTGTGTGTGTGTGTGTGTGTGTGTGTGTGTTAAGCGGCCGCCCACCACGCAGTTATGTCAACCAACACAAGCGACTGTATGAGGCTGTGTGTGCTGCTGTTCCTCACTGTATCATGCCTTACTGAAGTAGGTGAAGGTCTGGTTATGTGTGAGAAGGTTAATGCATTATATAACACAGTGTCGGGGGTGGGTGGCGAGGTATCGAGTGTCAACCATAATGCTCTCAGGTTGCCAGACGTAAACACTGCCACGTGGCGCGGTGCACGTGAGCCCCTCAGCGCGCCCTGCCCTTCAGCTGACGCCATAATTTCTTGCTGGAGCTGCGACGTTCTTGCCAAGCATCATCCGCGCGTGAATAATTCAATCTGATGCACTTTAAAGTCACTTTGAAGTCATCACCCCGGCTGAGGACAATTTCAACAGATATTCCGCCCACCACAACTTATACACGTCGCCGCTGCAGCTGCCACGCCACAGGTTCTTGATGGCTGTTGATGTTGTTGTTGATGTTGTGGGACGGTCACATAGTGTGTGGGCGAGGCTCGCTGCGTGGTGGCCGACTCCTACACCACTGTTACGAGTCTTTAAGGGATAATGAGCGTGAGATCATTATATTAGCATTCCAGGGTTGGTTGACAGAGCGTGTTCCCACGAGAACAGAGGCGGGGGTGTAGTAATAGTCTTGTGGTTTGCTCATAACTGGCCCTCGAAAGACGCAGTGAGAAGCCCCACCAGCCACCCACCACCTCCCCGTGCTGCCACCACCCTCCTAGTGTTTATCCGCCACTGCAGGACTCAAGAATGGGGAAGAGAATAGATGGCGTCAGGTAGTAAGTACGGCTGTGACTGGAGGGTCCTGTTGTCCCTGAGTCGGTCCAGGGCGAGTAGTGAACAAGGTCCAGGCCAGCCCGGGGAGGGTGGCAACAACGGAGCTCTCCGTACCTCACCCGCAGAAGGTCAAAATGATGAAGTCACTTGGAACTCAGTTGAGGGCGGGGGTGACCGAGGAGAGGAGAGGTGTAAGGTGTAGGAGAGAGGGAAGGGAGGGGGTACCAATCCTTCCAACACCATATAGAACCACAACAACATCCCCCCCCCCTCTCCCCCCTAGCTCCATCTGATGTACCCCCCACCCCCACACTCATCTATAATGCACCATCATTCTCCTTCATCTGCCTCCGTCATCATCCCTTTAAACTTCATCTTCACCATCCTCCCCCCTCCCCTTCCCCCTCCCCTCCCCCTTCCCCTTCCCCAAGTACCTTCCTCGTTCTTGTCACTCCTCTTCCTCTAATTCCCTCACTCTTCAGTACCTCTTCTCCCTAACTGCGACAACCCATATACGCTATTCTAGGCCTCCCTCGCTAGGTGACTGTCCCCCCTCCCCCGTGAGAAGGCAGCTGGGCACGACCACACCCACCGCCACGAATTCTTGTCATTCCGGACTAACAAGATAATGCAGGAAGACAGACCTCAGGAGCCTTGTTTTGTGTCGCAGCTGAAGCCTCCCATTCCTACCTCCTGAGCCTCATGCCCACCTCAAAGTCCCTCATGCTCACCCTGGAGTCTCTTGCCCACCTTAAAGCCTCTCATGTCCACCCTGGAGCCTCATGCCCACCGTTAAAGGGCGTGGTTGTTGTGTTGGGGACAGCTGGAGCAGGAGAGTCATCCATTGTATACAGGAGAGACACACACAGGACTACCGCTAAGTGACGCTGGTGATTACACTGATTTTAAAATAGTTAACTAAATGATTTGGATTTTTTTTATTATCAATCTATCTATCTATCTATCTATCTATCGTACACTATAAACAAGTACAGCTGGGGGGGGGGGGGGGGAGGAGGACCAGCATAGTCCCGTATAGTCTGTAGGATACCATTGGTCGGCCGGGATATTAACCCTTTGAGTCCTGAAGGGTTAAATCGTCGTTCTCAAAGGATTAAATCGTCGTTCTCAAAGGGTTAAACCATCGTCGTCAAAGGGTTAAACATTAGACTCATAGTGACGGTCGGTAACTGTCTGCTATGTCCCCCTTCTCTGGTATGTGAAAGGGGGGGGGGGAATTAAGTGGTCTGTGCAGAGTGGGGTTTGGTTAGGTTACGTTGAGATTTGATCAGGTTAGGTTAGGTCACGTTGTGTTAGGTTAAAACTAGATGAGGTTAGGTTAGGTTGGATGCTGTTCAAGGTGAGGTGCAAAACATAAACAGACACCCAAAAGGGGAATGGAGGAAGGTCATGTTTGCCCCCTTGGTCTTGAGTGATGTCTTGGGGGCGGGGGGCTGGGGGGCTGGGGGGAGGGGCTAGTGATGACAGGGAGTGAGGGGTGAGTAAGTGTTGGTAAGAGAGGAATCTATGTACAGGTTCATATGGTGAGAGCAAAGTGTGGTCGGTCCCTGATAGTGTCGAGTGTCGGGTCTTACTGTAGCAGGAGGGATGTTTGATCATGGAGGAACGACGTGTTGATGACGGCTGGCTGGGGGGCCTGTAGGTGGAGATTACGGGATAGTGTTTATATGTTGTCATTGTATTCCCAGTAGGATCGATACCCAAGGTGGTTTCAGTGTTTGTTGATGGCCTCTCGCTGCGAGGTGTGTGTCCGTTGTGTGAAGTGGTTGAGAAAGAGCCCGAGGGGGAGGTTCTGTGTGTTCTTCGTCAGTTGCTTCTTTAGTTAGACGATCAACAGTGTACTTGTAGATTATTGTGTCACCGTCCAGACTTTTCTCATCCTCCTCCACCAGACGCTCAGCTGATGCCTCCTGTGGTGCTGTACATGTACCCAGCCCCTGTACTGTTGACACCCACACTACCACCACCGCCGAAGTGGGTTAACTGCTTCACTTAATGTTAGTGTGGAGGACTTGAGGCCGTCACGACAGACATACACTCACACGGGTGCAGACGTTCTCACAGTCACCTCACGGAAGTTAAACGCTGACAGCCTCATTTGGTAATCCTTGAGTAATTTCATGCTAATTTCACTTAAACTACCCAATCTGTGACCCCACAGTGCCGCCCTCCTCCCGTGACTCACAAGGCGTTGGCGATGACACCTTTGAAGGCAGTACACAGGTCTGATCTATTCACAATAAGGATAATATATACTCAGGTGACCTTACTCTAACTTTAAACTGAACTCTCGGACTCATGACCTTTGACCTCCCGTGTGAGTACATTTGTATAACATTTTGAGAAACACACCAGTCACGGTCACACAAGTTGTTAGTGTTGTTGTGGTTGTAGCAGCGGCTAGTAACAACACCTCTAGATTATCTCCTCTTGTGAATATTGTCAACAAAGAGAGTTTTCCCCTCACCTCACATACCAGACTGGAGGTGTTCTTGGCTGTGATTGGCTATGGGCTGTGCGTGACTGTGGGTTGTGAGTGGCTATGGGCTGTGCGTGACTGTGGGCTGTGAGTGGTTATGGGCTGTGATTGGCTATGGGCTGTGCGTGACTGTGGGTTGTGAGTGGCTATGGGCTGTGCGTGACCGTGGGCTGTGAGTGGTTATGGGCTGTGATTGGCTATGGGCTGTGATTGGCTATGGGCTGTGCGTGACTGTGGGTTGTGAGTGACTGTGAGTTGTGAGTGGTTATGGGCTGTGAGCGGCTGTGGGCAGTGAGTGGTTGTGGGTTGTGAGCGGCTGTGGGCTGTGAGTGGTTATGGGTTGTCAGTGGTTGTGGGTTGTGAGTGGCTGTAGGTCTCAGGTTGATGGACACAAACAAAGCAGTGACGATAAACGAGTATTTGAAGGGAATGTGTGGCTGGTGGGGGGAGTCTGACACTGTCTTCCTCCTTCCCTCTCTCACCCTTCCTCCCCTCACTTATTCTTCCTTAACCCCTCCCCCCCTATCTTCCTCCCCTCACTTATTCTTCCTTAACCCCTCCCCCCCTCTTACCTTCCTCCCCTCACTTATTCTTCCTTAACCCCTCTCCCCCTCTTACCTTCCTCCCCTCACTTATTATTCCCTCCCCCCTTTATCTTCCTCCCCTCACTTATTCTTCCTTAAGCCCCTCTTATCTTCCTCCCCTCACTTATTCTTCCTTAAGCCCCTCTTACCTTCCTCCCCTTTACCCTTTCCCCCTTCACCTCCTCCCCTCAATTACCTCACCCCCTCACCCCCCCCCTAGCCTCACCCCCCCACTTCCTCAAGATAAATCTACTTGCCTTCCTCTTTCCTCATTATCTCTTCTCTACTTCATCTCTCTTCATCTCTCTTCATCTCTCCTCATTTCTCCTCATCTCTCCTCATCTATTCTTATATCTCGCCTCTTCTATCATTTCCTCACGTCTCCTCATTCTTATCATCTAATGTACGTGTCCTTATTTTATCACCTGTGTTCTTAGTTCTTGTATTTATATTATTGTTGTCTTTGTGATGACGTTTAGTGAATTAATAATGGTTAAGTGTAGGACGAAATGTGTTTATAATTAACTTTAAAACACACACACACACACACACACACACACACACACACACACACTAACACACACTAACACACACACACACACTAACACACACACACACACACACACACACACACACACACACTCTCTTGAGCCACATATACAGGAAGTTGATATGCATGGGAGAGTAATGTGAAGATGGGAGGGAAGCACATGGGAGTAGGGAAGTGAGAGGGAGAAATAGGGAGGGAGAGTGAGTGGAATAGGGAGGGAGAGGGAGTGGAATAGAAAAAGAGTGGGGGGGGGGGAAGAAACAGAGGAGGAGATGGTGAAGGAAGGAGGTAATAAGTGAGCTAGAGAAAGAGGGAGTGGGGGGAGGGGGGATAGAGGAAGGGAGTTAGGAGGGTAAAGGAGGAGGGTATCCGTGAAAGACATATGGCGTGTTGCCCCCTGCTTGGTAGCGTCACTCCCTCCCTCCTCTCCTTCCCCCTACTTCCCCCTTTCCTTCCCCCCTCCCGCACACCCTGACCTATTGAGGGGACGTCTTACCCTCCATTACACGTGGTGGCACCCCTACTGTGTGTGTGTTGAAGCAGGTAATCCCCCCCCCCTCTCCTCCCTAACAAGTCGAGCACCCCCTCCCACCCCCTCCCACCCCCTCACAGGATACTTGTTGTGGCAGCACCAAATACAGAAGAGACCCGGTAATGCGTCTCCCCCCTCCCCTCCCCCCCCCTCCTCTTCTCTCCAACCCCACCCCCCTTACCCCTTCCCTCTTTTCTCCCTCTCTTCCTCCCTCCTCCCTCCATCACCAGGTTGCACCATGAAGCCTGCACACACACACACACACACATACACACACACACACACACACCAATTTCATTTCAATTATTCGCTTAAATAATTCTTTTTTTTTTTTTGACCCATAAACTTGACTAATCTTATCCAATCATTACAATCACTTATTTACGTCATACACTTAACTTGTTACTCAGCCTTCACTTACCCTTGTTCTTGACGAGGTTGGAACAGTTGTCATGGAGTTGGTAACACTGAGATAGGTGAATTAGTTGCCATTGTTGAAGAAGTAATGGTATTTATTTAGTCTGTCTTTGTGTCTATTTATATATATGACTCGATCACGCTTAAGTAGATAGCATGGGTCTTAATTTTAGGTTAGGTTAGGTTTGGTTAGTTATTTGGGTTAGGTTAAGATTAGTTAGGGGTTGGGTTAGGTTAGGTTAGTTAGGGGTTAGGTTAGGTTAGTTAGGGGTTTTGTTAGGTTAAGTTAAGGTGTTTAATCGTCAGGTGAAATTAGCTGGGGTGCCTAATCTTCAGGTGTCCCGAATTTTAAAAGCCTTAGAAACAACTGCGGGGTAAGATGTCACCTTGACGCACTCCTCCTCCTCCTTGGTCCAGCGTGACAGTGATGTATAACAGTGTGATTATATGTTATGTTTTGGTTGATCTTTTAGACTTTTGTTTTTATATTTTTTACTTCTTGATGAGAGAGAGAGAGAGAGAGAGAGAGAGAGAGAGAGAGAGAGAGAGAGAGAGAGTTACTCCAGCGTGGTCTGAACTGCACGACCTCTTCTCCGACTATTTAGAATTTGATTTACTCTCTGACCGCGTCTGGTGGGGGGGAGGGGAGGGGTGAGTGGGTGTGATGTTCTTGCTGTTGTTGCCTGGTTCAGACATTGTAGTGTATGTGTGTGTGTGTGTTTGTGTGTGTGTGTGTATTTGTGTGTATGTGTGTGTTAGAGTTCGTCTGGATGTGGATGCAGGCGTGCAGTGTGCGGGGCGGGGGTCGTAGGGTGTAGGGCGTGAGCCTTAACTGCGCAGTAAGGTGTGGAGCGTGGTGGCGCGCCTCACGGAGGACCCGCACCATCACCACAACACCGCAGCCACTAGAGGTATCCCCCGCCCTTCTGTGCTTCCTCTAACAACACACCTCAGTTGATAACATCACCAGATTCCTTCTACCAGTAACACGTCACCATCCCTTGTATTGTTCACACACACACACACACACACACTTAACCCTCTCTGGAACAACCCCTTCTTGTGTCATTACCAACCCCTACCCCCCCCCCCCCCTCATGTACGGAACAACACTGTATTGTCCCTGTATCACTGTATTACCGCCTGGAACCTTGGGAGTAAAACCGTATTGCATTACCGTATTTGTGTATTGCCTCTAAGCATCTTATACCAACAAACACGACCACCTGAACCTACCCCCGGCGGGGAGTACTGTCTTGTGGTAACTGGGGTATGTGTTGACCAAACCGAGGGCCTTTTATTGACCCGAGAGTCCAGATAAAGCGGGCATTGTGTGTCGCTGTGACCTTGTGAGTCTCCGCTGCTGCCCCGCAAACAAAACCACAACAAAAAAAGTCTTCATGCGCAGGGAGAACTCTGGGCGCCTCACCTCCGTGTCTGGTCGGGCCTTCATATCTCTCTCTCTCTCTCTCTCTCTCTCTCTCTCTCTTAATGAGGAGTGGCGGAGGGCTGCATGTGTCCTGCTACATTGCCTGCTGTTGAGGCTCGGCTGTGTGTGTGTGTGTGTGTGTGTGTGTGTGACCTTTTCATCTACGAGTATGTTGTTACGCGTCTTGGTGTCTGATATCTTGTATTGATGATACCGGGAAAGTATTTAGCGTGAGTGTATGTTATCTTATCATCTTTGTAAATTTCTTTTAAAACATACGTGTGCGATAATAATAATGGTTGCCCCTCGTGTAACGAGGATGGCCGTCCCAAGGGCCACCTAGACGTGAATTTGCTTAAGGTGTAGAAGTTGTCGCCAACACAACAACCACACCCTGAGTTAACGAGCTTCATGACCCGGTGTCAAGGAATAGTCCGAGAAGACCGGACAACTCTCCAACTGCACTGGCTAACCATTACCCCGGAATACGATCCGCTAATCGATTAAAATCTAGGTCCCCAATTACGGCTGGGTAGACAGGGAAATGGCACAAAGAAACTTGCCCATAGTTTCACATTGCCCGGGGATCAAACCCGGGTCCGCTCACCTGCGAGACAAGCATGCTGACCATTACACCACAGGTCGTGTGTTATAACACACACTATATGCTTATCGGAGATATCACTTGGTTAATAGAATTAAAAACCATCATTCATTTAACAGTGTTTAAGAGATGAGATTTCACATGGTTGTATACCTTTGTTCTGATGACTCATTCGGCCTTGTTACTCACCTGTCACATCTATCTGTCACATCTACCTGTCACATCTACCTGTCACACCTACCTGTCACATCTATCTGTCACACCTACCTGTCACATCTACATATCACATCTACCTGTCACATCTACCTATCACACCTATCTGTCACATCTACCTGTCACATCTACCTGTCACACCTACCTGTCACATCTATCTGTCACACCTACAGTACCTGTCACATCTATCTGTCACATCTACCCGTCACATCTACTTATCACATCTACCTGTCACATCTACCTATCACACCTATCTGTCACATCTACCTGTCACATCTACCTGTCACATTTACCTGTCAGACCTACCTGTCACATCTACATATCACATTTACCTGTCCTGAACTTCCGCGTTTTGATCCTAAATTTACCTTTGAAAAATAAAAGACCATCTTGGCTCCGTTTAGTTAGGTTACCAGTGAGGCAGCGTTGAGACAGGTGACAGGTAGGCGTTGATTAATGGTCACTCCCCTAAATTTAAAGTTGCTGATAATAATAGTAAACTCTGATGAATATTTTTACATTGTATTAATATCACAAGATTAAAATGCACAAGAATAGAATAAATGAAGTGTGTGTGTGTGTGTGTGTGTGTGTGTGTGTGTGTGTGTGTGTGACTATAACCCCAATTGGTCAAGTTTCTCCGGGTGCTCTGGTTATCCTCCTGTACCAACACTGGATAATGATTGATGAAGGAAAACTCACCAATACCAGAAGGGGGAGGGAGGGAGGGGGGTTGGGGAGGGAGGGGGGTTGGGGAGGGAATGGGGTGGGGTAGGGGGGAGGTAATTTAACTCACCCCCGGACTCAAGTGATCACGTTGTTGTACTTGTCTCCCCCTCACCTTGTCCCCCCCCTCACCTTGTCTTCCCCCTCACCTTGTCTTCCCCCTCACCTTGTCTCCCCCTCACCTTGTCTCCCCCTCACCTTGTCTCCCCTCACCTTGTCTCCCCCTCACCTTGTCTCCCCCCTCACCTTGATCTCAGTATAGGACCCATGACCTAAAATTTGGATTCAGTTTATCATTATCTTACCTCAACTTTCTTTAGCATTACCGAGGCACTGGTATCGGTATCATATCCTTGTGTTCGTTGGTACTGATGGCTTATAGTTCTACCAGGTACCAGGAGAGTGTAGTTACCTAGTATGTATACATGATACCTGCATGTACTGTATACCTGGCCATTGTCTTAAATACGGAGCTTTGTTATCAAGTCATTCTACCTCATCCCCATAATTAAGGTTAATTTAATTATTAGCTTACCTGGCCTAAGGCAGTGAGAGAGAGAGAGAGAGAGAGAGAGAGGTGCTAACTCCCTTGGCTACTTTCTCTGTCTCTCCACTTTCTTCTTTCTCTTGTCACTAACTTTCCCAATACATCTTCTCTCACTCTATACTTTCTCTCAGTCATCCCCCGCCCCCGAGGTATTGATATAACACACACACACACACACACACACACACACACACATACATGTACACAAGCCCCTGTCCAGGCTCGCCAGTGTTGCCACAATTGAGGTGCGCCCCGACCACTATCACCACTACCACGCCCACCATAAATCCCGCCAACTCCCAGCCGGTTCTCTCTCTCTCTCTCTCTCTCTCTCTCTCTCTCTCTCTCTCTCTCTCTCTTTGCGGTCTCTTGTGCTCTGGGGGAAAGGTTGCCATAGAAAGCGTTGATTAGCGTTGAATTAGAGGGTAAGGTTGCCTGAGATAGCATTGATTAGCGTTGAATTAGAGGGTAAGGTTGCCTGAGATAGCGTTGATTAGCGTTGAATTAGAGAAGATGAGGATTATGAACGCTTGAAGACGGTTTTATGTGTGTGTGTGTGTGTGTGTGTGTGTGTGTGTGTGTGTGTGTGCGCAACAGATGTGATGATATTAGGGTTGGGTTGGGAGATGACATCATGACCTGCATTGTTTTGGGGGTGTTGTTGTTGTTGAGAGGTCAAAGGTCAAGAGGTCAAGGTCACATGGTGCTGAGATTCTCCTTATTTGGTAAGAAGATTTGGTTCGTTGTGCCACTTTAAATGGAAAATACATTGTGGTTATCTTTAGCTGTGGTATAATTAGCTTTATTATAATTGCTTGACTGACTGACTCTTACTGACTTTCCCATTGACTCTTACTGACTCATGCTGATCTCACTAACTCTTACTGACGGAGAAAACATGATTTATTCACTGGACCAGCAAAAGAAATTCACTTGTGTTTTTTCAGTCAATAATATCAGCAGCTTTTTAATTTTTTTTTCCTGGTATTATTTTATCATCACTACAATTTTGGGAATGAAACTGTCAAGGTATATCTGTGAGACCATAACATTGCCTATTGGTCACGTGTCATAACTTCAGGTCAGTGTTGGCAGAGACCCCTGTCAGCATGGCGGAGTGACATACCTGGTTTATTCCTACAGGTAAACGAGTTTCTTCTTTTATGATACCAGAAAAAAAATTCTTCTCGACATATTATATATTACGGTGATAAAGGAACCTGGTCATTGTGGGTCAAAGGTGAACTTTCCTGTCTGTCATCTCAAGTTTCACCACAGTTTCTCAAGATGAATTATTTCTCTGGATGAATTTGTTCAAAACATTTGTTGAGAATTGTGGGTGATGTGTCCGGCCAATATTTTTCTCATCTGTTTTCTTGCATATGGCAT
This sequence comes from Homarus gammarus, assembly GCA_958450375.1. NCBI lineage: Eukaryota > Metazoa > Arthropoda > Malacostraca > Decapoda > Nephropidae > Homarus > Homarus gammarus. Next base: position 3,281,813 of record CAUDMG010001572.1, read on the forward strand.
TTCTTCAGTATAACTATCACTCTTATTTTTACCAACACTCAACTCACCTGTAAACACTTAACACACCTGTCAACACTTAACACATCTGTCAACACTCAACATACCTGTCAACACCTAACACACCTGTCAGATACATCAGTTGTGTGTCACGATCAATCTCCAACATCGTCTGTGCATTTAGAATCACTTTTGTTAGAGTTGCCTTCTTGTGAGCCGCCGTGTTGATGGGTCACTCACAGGCAGGTGGTGTGTCCTCCCTACTGCTACAGGAGGTCTCAGCCTGGCAGACCCTGTAGTTCCTCGTGCAGTAGTGTTGTTACTGGCAGCGGACGGTACTGGGGAGATGGTCATGGATGTTGTGTCTTAATTAATGTATGTTTGAAAATACGGTCGAAGGAAATGATGGGGAGGGAGGGGTGAGGTGACAGTCACTAAAGTAATATGTTGACTCGAGTGACTGGTGGGAGGCTGCGCTGGAAGTGTACAAATATTGACTGTCAATAATACAACGGACACTGTCACTGTTCTCTGTTGGTCCTGTGGTGATGTGTGACCAGCGGACTGTTGAGAACTACAAGATAAACTGAAATAAAAAACAGTTCATCTGATCCTGAATGAGAAACACAGAGCCAGCTGAGAACATTATCCGTGTTACAACTGCGATGCGATGAGAACAAAGGAATTTATTGGCCGAATTTACGACGTTGAGGTGAGAGATGCGTGACCAGAAGAGGTGTAGTCAACATCCAGGTGTTCTACAGGTGTGTGTGCGTGAAACAAATAAAGGCCCATACTAACTTAGATCTGGAGAAACTTCAAGATCATTCACAGTCAGACAAATAAAACTGAGAATGATGCAACACATAATTAAGTATTCAAAACACTTGTAGAGACGTGTCCCGTATAAAGAGATTGCGGAGGTAAGAAACAGGAGAATAAAACACACCTCAGAATCACAGCATAGAGGATAAAAGAACCAAGTGGTAGATCATCACACGGGCATAAAAATAAAAACCTAACGAGGAGTCATAATCAAGCCTTTCAGAACACTTTGGGGAGTTCAGATCACACAACAACTCAGGGAGGACGAGCACAAGCAACTCCTGACGCAGAAGTGAGAGGAATCAAGGAAGCACAGAGGGTGGTGGCTGCATGGTGAATGATACACGTGGGAACTGTATATAACAACCTTACAACCTCCCCTCTCCTCCCCCCCCCCTCCCCCCCCTCCCCTGGCTCAAGACACGGTACAACAACCCCCCCCCCCCCTTCCTAGCTCAAGACACTCAACACACACACACACTTATATCTTACCTACACCACAAATAGTATGATGGACAATGTTAATAGGTTTACCGACTATAAAACGGGTTCGGATTCAATTAAAAAGGTTCGGAGTCATCAATGTACACTAAATCCGGTTTCAGAGTTTACATTCACAAACATTGACTTTTTTTTTTTGTTTCCACCAGCGTAAAACTGTATTTAAGATCCATTAACCTGGTGTGAGGAAGGTGCTGCAGGAGTGAGAGGTTAATCATGATGGACGGGGATTTAATGTCACTAGATATGATTCATTTTCGAACCTTTCCGAGTACAAGGGGTTATCTAGCCTGCAAAGCATCTCTGAGCCAGTGAAGTTTGGCACACGAGGGAGAGATGTCTTATGAAGTCCAAGTGGTGTATTTGTTTAGTCCAAGTGGTGTATTTTGTTTAGTCCAAGTGGTGTATTTGTTTAGTCCAAGTGGTGTATTTGTTTAGTCCAAGTGGTGTATTTGTTTAGTCCAAGTGGTGTATTTTGTTTAGTCCAAGTGGTGTATTTGTTTAGTCCAAGTGGTGTATTTGTTTAGTCCAAGTGGTGTATTTGTTTAGTCCAAGTGGTGTATTTGTTTAGTCCAAGTGGTGTATTTGTTTAGTCCAAGTGGTGTATTTGTTTAGTCCGAATTATAATCCTTTTGAACCATGGGACTGTGAGAGCCTTTATCAGTGTGAGGAGAGAGGGAAAGAGACGGTGGCAGAGTGGATACAAGACTCGCCTTCTGTTAAGAACATAAGAACATAAGAATGGAGGAAACTGCAGCGGGCCTATTGGCCCATACTGGGCAGTCCCGTTTACACCCAACCCCTATTGCTCATATGAGCATCCAACCTATGTTTGAAGCAATTCAGCGTATTCGAGTTAATGATGATATTTGGTAACTTGTTCCATTCATCCACTACTCTGTTTCCAAACCAGTGTTTACCTATTTCACGCCTAAATCTAAATTTGTCCAATTTAAAACCATTGTTACGAGTTCGCTCCTGGTTGGATAATTTGAGTACCTTTGTAATGTCCCCTTTGTTTAGCCCTGACTTCCATTTATACACCTCTATCAGGTCGCCCCTCGCTCTACGTCTCTCAAGGGAGTGCAAATTAAGATGCTTTAACCTGTCTCTATACTCAAGGTTCCTGATACCCGGGATTAGTCTTGTCATTCTCCTCTGAATTCTTTCCAAGGATTCTATATCCATTCTGTAATACGGTGACCAGAACTGGACTGCGTAATCCAGGTGTGGTCTCACAAGAGCAAGATACAGTTTTAGGATGACCTCGCTAGTCTTGTAACTAACACACCTTTGTATGAACCCAAGTACTTTATTAGCCTTGTTACGAGCAAAAACACATTGTTTACTTGGCTTAAGGTTCCTACTTATCATTACTCCTAAATCTCTCTCGCAGTCGGATTTCTCTATGGCATCGTTGTTCATCTGGTATCTGGTTTCCCTGTTTACATTTCCTATACTGAGTACTTTACATTTGTCAATGTTGAATTTCATCTGCCATTTTTCAGACCATTCGAAAAATTTGTTTAGATCCTCCTGTAGTTTTGCCGAGTCCTCGTCAGATTTGATAACACGTCCTATTTTAGTATCATCAGCAAATTTGCTTATGTTGCTGTCTATGCCGATATCTATGTCGTTTATGTATATAATAAACAATAATGGTCCAAGTACTGAGCCTTGGGGAACTCCACTTGTGACGTTGCTCCATTGGGACTTAGTGCCGTTAATGCTCACTCGCTGTTTCCTGTCCTGTAACCACGCCCTAATCCATTTAAGGATGTCACCTTTGATGCCATGAGCTTCTACCTTTCTAATTAGTCTTTCGTGGGGTACTCTGTCGAAGGCTTTGCTAAAGTCGAGATATACCACATCATAATTGTGCCCCTCGTCCACTGATTCGAAAACTGATGAAAAGAATGTTAATAGATTAGTTAGGCAAGAACGTCCGCTTGTGAAGCCATGCTGGGAATCATTGATCAATCTGTGCTTCTCCAGGTGATTTCGAATAGAGTTTGAAATGATTGCTTCCAGTAATTTGCCTACTATTGATGTTAGGCTGATTGGGCGGTAGTTAGAGGATAGTGATCTATCCCCCTTCTTGAAGATCGGTATTACATTCGCTATCCTCCAGGATTCTGGTACTACACCTGTTTTTAAGGACATGTTAAACAACTTTGCTAAGGGCATACTAAGCTCTTCCTTACATTCCTTTAATACTTTGGCAAATATCTCATCGGGACCAGGTGACTTATTAGGCTTTAGTTTGTCTATTTGCTTACTAACATCGTTACTAGTCACTACTATCTCACTTAATTTGTTTTCTTCACTATCTCTGAATAGAGTCGGTGCCTCGGGTATCATGTTTAAATTTTCGCTGGTGAAAACTGTTGAAAAATATTTATTCAAATTATTGCTCATTTCTCCGTCGTTATCAGTGAGCTCGCCGGAGTCTGACCGTATTGGTCCAATCTTTTCTCGTGTTTTAGTTTGGTACATTTGGTAGAATCCTTTGGGGTTTGTCTTTGCCTCCCTTGCTATCCTTACCTCATTATTCCTCTTTGCTTTCCTTATCTCGGTTTTAACCCTACTCGCCAATACCCTATAATAGTCCCGGAGGTGAATTTCGCCACGATTTATCCTTCTACCTATAGCCTTCCTTTGGCCAATGATGTTCTTTAAATAATTATTTATCCATTTAGGGTCATTGTTGTTTGATCTGAGTTTTTTGTATGGTATGTTCTGCCTTTGTGCATTAAGTAACTCACTATTTAAATTGTCGTGGAACTCGGCAATCTCAGATCTCGTTATCAGGTCGGTGTCATCTGTCAGGTTCACGGCCAAGCGCGACACCCCCTCTCTCAGCTGCCTCTTTAAACTGTCAAAGTTTGCCCTTCTGAAATCTGGTACTTTCGTGGAATTTTCCTTACGTTTGCCCTGAAAATCTAACTGGAATCGAATTTCTTTGTGATCGCTGTTTGCAAGTTCGTTCCCTACCTCGACATTGCTAATGAGGTTTTCTCTGTTTGACAAAACTAAATCCAATATATTATTACCCCGTGTGGGTTCGGTTATATGTTGACTTAGGAAACAGTCCTGGGTCGTCTCGAGAAAATCCTCTGATTCTGAGTTTCCCGTAAGGTCGGTCCAATCTATTTGGCCAAGGTTAAAGTCGCCTACTATACAGACTTTGTTGTGTATGGAAGCCCTGCGCATTTCATCCCAGATAAGTCGCTCATTGACTCTGTCAAGATTGGGGGGTCTATATATTACTCCTGTGATTAATTTTTCCCGACCGTCGCTTAATTCTATCCAAATTGTTTCTGTATTCCTCTCAGTTTTTATTTCCTTATTTATTTCACACTTCAGATTATCCCTAACATAGATTGCTACTCCGCCTCCTTTCCTGGTCTGCCTATCGGTATGGAACAGTTTGTAACCCGCAATTTGGTATTCGACTGGTAATTCACGTGTGTCTAGGTTGATCCATGTTTCAGTGAATGCAATTATATCGATTTCTTCGGTACATACCAAGGCCCTAATATCATCCATTTTGTTTCTCATACTTCTACTGTTCGCGTAATATACATTTAAGTTAGTCGTGTTCTGAGTCCTTCCCTTACCGCGTTTAGTTTTAAACTCCCTGTCTAGTTTAGTTATGTCATCATTCCTAACACTATTTCCCTGTAATCTTTCGCCTTGTTTACCCGCTCCCACTGCAGTCTCCTCCACCCCCGTGCCCCTATGTTCTCTTAGCAGTTTAAAGACTTCGATATCTTTTGAACTGCCCCCTCTAGAGCCCCAGCCAGGGTTGCTTGTATGAGTTTCGTTGATCCCAACAACACTACCACACCCAACTAGTTATAAATGACTGCCTGACTCTACAGTTGGTCGTTGTTGTCTGTGTATAGTCGTGAACAAAAGATATGTGTTCATTTTTGTTCACGAACCTCAAGATTGGTACTCATGAATCCGAAGCATCTTATGGGGAGAATAATGCATCTGTGTTTACTAAGAGAGTTGTGTTATGAACTCTCAGCATCCTGTTGTGTTGAAGTAGGAACCAACGAACGATCACTAATGACAGGAAATTAGCATATGTTGAGGCCCTGGTTCAAGAAGGATGATCACCATTGCACACGTAATTACGGGCGCGTGAGCCGAACCTGTCGTTTGTACAGTGTTGCAAGCCCCCCCCCCAACCCCACCCACCCACCCCCTAACTGTATAAGATGACTGCACGGCCGACTGTTTACTGTTTTTGTCTGTCTGTCTGTCTGTTTATGACTTTAATTCCTCCCAATAACAAATTCTGAACACATTTTAAAACAGTTACCAGCATAGCACTACACACCGGCCCTGATCTTAACTATGTCTACTCTCTGCAGTGTTACCATGACGCCCTCTGATCCTGACCAAACAAATATCGCAAAATGTTTACATCGTAATTACTGTAAACAAACATATTGGACAGTCACTACGTGGAAGGGAACAGATGTTTTTGTTTGTGTTTGTCTTGGTGTTAAAAGAATACACACACACACACACACACACACACACATCACCAGGATTGTGTTGGTTGTTTGCTTCCGTCTTGTGTGTGTGTGTGTGTGTTGCGGTGACTTTGCCCGCGGCGGTGCGTGGTGCTGCTGTACACGGGGGCTCTGGTGAGTGTTATCCAGGGGTGGTGATGATAGTGCTACACAGAGAGAGAGAGAGGGAGAGAGAGAGAGAGAGAGAGAGAGAGAGAGAGAGAGAGATCCATGACAACTGAGACGTGGGGAGGTCAGAGTAGGAACGTAGGAGCTGACAGAAGGAAAGAGGATGAGGGAAATGGATAGCTAATAGGGAGTGAGGGGGGGGGGGAGAAGAGGGGAGGCTAACGTGTAGGTATGTGAAGTGGCTCGCGTTAAATAGCTTGTTGTCCTCACACTCCCTTCTCCCCCCCCACCCTCTCCCCTCATCTACCTCTCTCCCCTCTCTCATCACTCCTCCTTGTTATAGGTACTGTTCTTACTGTCCCTTCTCTACTCCTTGTTTGGTTTTAGTGTCCCTCGTTCTCCTCTTCCTCTTACTCCTCTTCCTCCTCCTCCTCCCATTCCCATTCTTCCTCCTCCTCCCATTCCCTTTCCTCCTCCACCTCCTCTTCCTAGTACTGGTAGGTGAAGGAGGGTCGTGGTAAGGAAGGTAACATTGACCTTTAATACTAGTGTTTATGTTGTGTGTCAGATGGACCACCTTAATGTTTCTTCATCACTACTACTACTATTTTTTTTTAACGTGGCCTCCCGCCTCCTCCAATAGCCACACCTTCTCCGCCATTTTAACTATCCTAATACATAAGTAGCTACCCAAGCTGTGTATAGTTAGTTGAGCCACAGATCTATGCGGCATTCAGTGACTGTTGCCTCAAAGTCGATATCTGCAACTGTTGTCGGCTTTGTGGCCGATGCTCTCGTTCTCTTGAGGCAAAGCAAAGCCGATCTAAGGAGAGAGAAGGACAGTCGACATCTCATCCAGGCTGTAACATAACTTCTGGGCTGCTGCTTCCGTTCAGATAACACCTCTGCGAGTCTGGTGTAGAAGTATCTTGCACTTGGTCCCATCCCACCAGAGGTTGTGAGCACCAGAGGAGTGAAGCTGCCTTGATCAACGTTCTAAATTCTCTCCCCATATGCCCTAATCTTGTCGTTCTCGTTCCTCCCGTGTGCAGCATCGAGAGCTAAGTTGCGGTGACATGCGGCCATGGGATAAAAAATCCTTATGTCAAAAAAAAAGGCTCGCTGTCCCCGCGTCCAGATTCCTCGACCACTGACGTCCACACGGGCTTCGTTCGATGTGTATGAAGTCCTGTGACGGAGGTTCTCACCGTCCAATGGAAGGGGGGGCGGTTCCACCATGACGTCGTGGCAGATTTCCCTCAGTAGATTTGCTGTTAGATCCCTTACTTCGTCATGCCTCATACACACGAAGCCCCCTCCTACTACTACTACTACTATTTAGTATATGTCCTCCAACCTCCCTTAATAGCAATACCTTCACCACACATTTTATTTCGTAACTACCCTAATATAAAATGAACTACCCTAGCTGAGTTAGTTAAGCTGTATTTCTACTACTACTACTACTACGACTACGACTACTACAACACGTAATAATAATAATAATATAATAATAATAATAATAATAATAATAATAATAAAACTTCGTAAATTAACCTGAAATGGAATACAAAATGAAGGAAAAATATGAAAAAAACATGATGAAATAGGGTGAAGGAAGAGAAGAGGAGGAAGAAGAAGAAGAAGAAGAAGGGGAGGAGGAGGAAGAAGAAGAAGGGGGGAGGAGGAGGAGGAGGGTAGTAAGATGAGCTGGAGGAGTGACACAAGACGCTGAGGGAGGAGGTAAGGTGAGTGGAGGGAGGATGCTGTCTTGCTGGACCTGTGGCTGAGGTGGGGTCAGGTTAGGGAGGGGGAGAAGGAGGAAGGGAGTGGGGAGGTGCACGGAGGGGGGGGGGAGGAGGAGAGGAGAGAAATAGGAGCGGGGACCAGGAGGAGGCAGGGGCAGGCAAGGAGGGGGAGAAGGAATTAGCTAGAGGGAGTAGGGAGGTGCAAAGATAGGGAGGCAGGAGCAGGAGGGAGGTGCAGGGGAGAGGAAGAACAGGGGGAGGTGTTAGGAGCACGAGGAGGAGGATGTCCATGTACTACTACTACTACTACTACTACTACTACTACTACTACTACTACTACTACTACACACCTGGGTAACATAATCTAATGAATGAAGGAGAGGTAAGCATGTGTTGTTATTGTTGTCGGTAAGGGGTGAGGATGCTGCTACGAGGAGGACATCGTCAGGTAGGGTGGCAGTAAATATGGAGCAGGACCTTGAAGTTAATGCGTTCCCCTCCCTCCCCCTCCTAAACCCCTCCTCCCACCTACCCCCCCCCCTCCTCCTCCTCCCTCCATCCTCAGCCGGAACATCACACAGAGCTGGATTATCAGGTGGATCCCTTGACACTACCCCCCACCCCACCCCACCCCACCCCACCCCTATCTCGTGCCCCTATAGAACACTCGCCGCTATAGGATTCTTTTTCCCCTAACACCCGTATAAGTCCTATTTCTTCCTCCTCCTCCTCCTCCTCCTCCTCCTCCTCTTCTGTCTCTGGTCCTCAAAATACTCACTTTCCACCACACTTTTTTTCTTCTCTTTTATTCTAAGCCTCAGTAAGCCACCTGCCCCTCCCCCCCTCCCCCACAGGACTCCTCTCCCCCCTCACGTGTTTTAGAGCAGGAATGAGAGGGGGGAGGAGGGGGGGGGGTTGAGGTTGTGTGGCCGCCTCACGCTCCTTGGCTTATCCTCCACTTGTATCAATTCTCTTCTCATACTCCTCCCTCCCTTCTCTCTTTTTCGTCCCCTTTCTTCACCCTTCACCCTCCTCTTCCTTCCTTCACCCTCCTCCACCCCCTCCTCTTCCTTCCTTCACCCTCCTTTCCTTCACCCTCCTCCACCCCCTCCTCCTCCCTTCACCCTTCTCCTTCTCCCTTCACCCTCCTCCTCCTTCCTTCACCCTCCCCCTCCTTCCTTCACCCTCCTCCTCTCCCCTTCCTTCCCCTCCTCCTCTCCCCTTCCTCCTCCTCCCCCCATCAGGAGGGAGGATGACAAGTGTTGACCTGTCACTGCCGGTACTCAGACTGAGGGTTATGGACGAGGAGGTGACATGACACGATGATGATTACTGTCATACTGTCACGTGAGTCCCTGACAGCACCACCACCACCACCCAGTTTAGCCTGGTGTCTCCTACCGCCCGAATCTTTATTTCTTTGTGTGTCTTGTAAACAAAGTGAGTTTATTTTCGTCTTACTTACGAAATACACAAACACGTAAACAGGTTACTATAAATACGTGGAATTCATTAAATTCATTGACCTTTGTGTGGTGAGTGATATACAGTAGTCAACCCACACTACTTGAGACAAAGACAAGTGTGTGTGTGTGTGTGTGTGTGTGTTGTAAGACGTTCCGGACACACAACCACCTCAGTTACCAGGTGTGTGGGTAGACTAATTAGAGCAGTGGTTCTCAACCTTGTTTGCCCCATGCACCCCTTTCACCATATGTCAGAATGTCATTCCCCCTCCTTTCCAAGATTGTCTGCCTCAAAAAGTGCATTCCAAATAATATGCATATAATACTGAAAATCCTTTATTTTTTCCATATTAGTATCAGTTCCCCCCCCCTCCCTGGTTGAGAACCCCTGAATTAGAGGGTTAATACTACACAGGTTTACTTAGAATCTATATAATAAACGTGAGATGTATTGAATCCTATCATCCAACACTCCATAATAGTATCAGTGACCTTGACCTTTTGGCTATTGACCTCATAATTGCTAAGATTCTTCCCTTTATTTATGGGAAAAATTTCAAGATGGTTCATGATTTCCTCCATAAGAGCTTGAGAATTGTAGACGACATGACAGTTTAATATGTAATTGACCTTCACCTTTCACCTAATGATATATGAATCACATGGGATAGTTAAGTTCGGGAATCTATAGCCGCTTACCTGACCTGTCTCGACCTTTCTTGACCTGTCACGACCTGCCATGACACAAGGAGCCCCACACGCGTACACAAGGAACACCAAACACCCACCCACAAGAAGCATTTCCACGTACATAAGAAGCACCTTCACGTACATAAGAAGCACCTCCACGTACATAAGAAGCACCTCCACGTACATAAGAAGCACCTCCACGTACACAAGAAGCACCTCCACGTACACAAGAAGCAACTCCACGCACACAAGAATCACCAAACACATACCCACAAGGAGTACCCTCACGCACACAAGCCCCCCCTCCCCACCCACCCACGCACGCACGCACATAAACATACAAGGAGCCTCACACACACACACACTGCCCCTGGGGGAGTTGTGAAGCATGGCGTAGGTGAGTGAGTCGACGTGTCCGGGTGGCGATGGTGGTAATGGATGGTGGTAGTGGTGATAGTGGTGGTGGTTTTTGATGGTGATGGAACATGGTGATGGTGGTGTAACTTGGTGGTGTTGGTAGTGGTGGTATTTGATTGTGGTAGAACTTGGTGGTGGTAGTGCTAGGTAGTCAGTCACCCATACCTTCACTCACATACTGTTATTCACTCACTCGTCACACTCACCCGTCATACTCACGTCACTCATCCGTTATTCACTCACAGCGTCACACTCATCCATCACACTCACGTTACTTATCCGTCACACTCACGTCACTCATCCGCTATTCACCCACAGCGTCACACTCACCCGTCACACAACGTCACTCATCCGTTATTCACCCACAGCCTCACACTCACGTCACTCATCCTCACAGCGTCACACTCACCCGTCACACTCACGTCACTCACCCGTCACACTCACACCGTCTGGGGGAGTTTTGCAAAATTATCCTCTTTTGAGTATGTACAGGAAGTAATTACTGTTAGTAGTGGGCACAGTGGGGGAGGCAGGGAGTGTGTGGGGGAGGGAGGGAGTGTGTGGGGGAGGCAGGGAGTGTGTGGGGGAGAGAGGGAGAGAGAGAGTGTGTGTGGGGAAGGGAGGGAGTGTGTGGGGGAGGGAGACAGGGATTGTGTGGGGGAGGGAGAGAGAGAGTGTGTGGGGGAGGGAGGGAGTGTGTGGGGAGAGAGAGAGGGAGTGTGTAGGGGAGGGAGGGAGTGTGTGGGGGAGGGAGACAGGGATTGTGTGGGGGAGGGAGAGAGAGAGTGTGTGGGGGAGGGAGGGAGTGTGTGGGGAGAGAGAGAGAGGGAGTGTGTAGGGGAGGGAGGGAGTGTGTGGGGGAGAGAGAGAGGGATTGTGTGGGGGAGGGAGAGAGAGAGAGAGAGTGTGTGTGGGGGAGGGAGGGAGTGTGTGGGGGAGAGAGGGAGTGTGTGGGGGAGGGAGGGAGTGTGTGGGGGAGAGAGAGAGGGATTGTGTGGGGGAGGGAGAGAGAGAGAGAGAGTGTGTGTGGGGGAGGGAGGGAGTGTGTGGGGGAGAGAGGGAGGGAGGCAGGGTGAGATAGGAAAATGAGGGAGGGTTTGTGGAGGAGAAGAGTGTGTGTGGAGGGTAGGAGTGTGTGGGGGAGGGTGTGTGGGGGAGGGGAAGGGAGAGGGGATATCTGGGTGGAGGGAGAGACTGTGTGGGAAGGAGAAGGAATGTACGTGGTAAGGGGAAGGAGGGAGAGAGGGTGTAGGGAAGGAGGGTGTGGGTGTGGGTGGAGGGAAGGAGGGTGTGGGTGTGCCAGGATAGAGTTACGCTGAAGAGACTACACCGCCACACCCCACAGGACGCTTGGAGACGGCGTAGCAGAGAGCCGGTGGTATGTACACAGAATTACACAGCTCATTAAACATCGGGGTTTGGGATGTGTGTGTGTGTGTGTGTGTGTGTGTGTGTGTGTAATCTGACCACCAGTACCAAGTAACACTAACACTGTTGCCAGGATTAATGACAGTAGAGGCACGTGTTGACAGCTTGTGCCACCTGGGTCTCTGTGTGGCTATAATTAATACAGTTTACAGCATTGCAGTTATACAGGTGTTGCCAACTCTCCTGTTTAATTACTTACCTGTTGTGTTAAAGGGCCAATAAATTCACCTTTAACTCAATATATTGTGGTCTGCATCACCTCATGACTTGGCTACACTGATTATATCCAACACTTAATTAGTAAGGCAGCAAGAACAGTGCCCATCACCCAGGGGCAATAAATAGTTCAGGTTCTCAGGTGTTACATTATACCTGTACACAGTATATATAGTACATCACGGTGTACTTAAGGTATGTACCGCCTGACACACCCTGACACACCCAGTAAACATGTGTAGAATTATTTTTAAAAAGTTAATTACACAGGTGACAGAAACTTTCGTGAGATCTTTAAACTCACAACCATATTACCCCAGACGTAAAGCCTCGAGTGTGGTAGAGGTGTGGTAGCCGTCCTCAAGTGTGGTAGAGATGGGGTAGCCGTCCTCAAGTGTGGTAGAGGTGTGGTAGCCGTCCTCAACACCTCCACACCAACAGCCACCTTCTACAACCTTCATACATGTCTACAACTCACGTCATACTCAACTACTTCACCTCACGTCATACTCAACTACTTCACATCACGTCATCATACACAGCTACTGATCCAAACCAGCTGTAGAAGTGAGGGCTGCACGAGGCAAGGTTAACACTACCCGATGTAGCATATATTACACCTCACAGTTAACAGTACTGACGGAGGTACTAATCATCTTGACACTACACTACACTACACCACACCATATATTGTTACACAGATCAGTTCTTTGTCGTCACATCACCTATAAACAAGTCCGCGTCTCTATCACCTTCAGTTTAAGTGCCTATGTAATCTTAAGTGGTAATTGAGTATATAATGTGAGAGTCATTGGTGTATGTATCGTAATGTATCGTATCCTTAACCGTAAAATTCTTGTCTGCTGTTATTAGTATGTTATGTTATTATTGTTATTATACAAAAAGTATCTTGCCTGTTGGTGATGAAAACTAACTGGAAGTAAAGAAATGCGGTGCTGGTTACTATAAATAATTTAGTTGCATCGGCAGCTCTATACATCACTGTTATTGACTGACTCACCCTCTCACTGACTGACTCAATCTCTCACTGACGGGGAAAAATGTATTTCTCTATAATAAGATGCTATATTCTCCCAAATATAACCACAATGATCCCACACTAAATTAAACTAAATGTAAAGAATTAAACCACTAACTCACTGACGGAGAAATGTCGACCTCTACTCTTGTCTGCCTCGTCACTGTTTGTGTGTACTCTCCATGTTCTTAGTTAGTTTTATCTATGGTTGTCACTTTTTGTCGGTGAAATTTAATATGGTTGTTGGTTAGACACGAGCTGTAGGTCGTTACTCCTCCCTGATGAAGGTGTGTGTGTGTGTGTGTGTGTGTGTGTGTGTGTGTGTGTGTGTGTGTCCAAGACAATGCCTCCTTTTCCCTGCATCTCCTAAGACATCTCCCTCATTATCACCATCATCCATCAGCTTGGCAGGCTAGTTTTTATCCCTCGTGAGTTGCAGTACTTCGCCTTGATAAGTAAGTCTTCCATGACGACCCGCTGTGTTAGCTGGAGGCTGGATGGGGTGGGAAGGGGCGGTGAGGCAGGGGCTAGAGTGGGTGTCGAGGTGGGGCTAAAGTGGGTGGTGGGGCGAGGCGAGGTGGGGCTAGAGTGGGTGGTGGGGCGAGGCTGGATGGTATGGGGTAGATGGCGAGGTAACGTGTCCAGGAACCTCTTCAACACCCTCTACCCGATGCTCACTTGTCACTCCCCTCAGACGCTGCTACGACACATTAATATCAGTTATAAATTGTTTGTACCTTGTCTTTTATCACTCTTTTTATCCCCCTTATACCAAGAGTGGTGAGATATAGTCATTACAGGTTTTCGGTGCGTTATTGTGTCTGTTTATATGTAGAATCTTGTGGACGTATTACAGTATTTTGTCTATTTCATCTGTCTGTCCGTTATGCCGTCCGTTCTGTCCAACATTACAGTACATCGTGGGGTAAAATTTTCATGTTGGATATTTATTTATTTATTTATTAACGTTAAAGTTATTATTGTCTCTGCAGGTGTAGGGTTAATTAACTAGAGCACCTGGGAGGTCTCTATGTCTTACGTTTGAAAGTGTTGATATTTTTGTTGAGGTGTGGAGGTGTTGGTGTCAGTCATCCCACTCGTGTTTATTTCTTCTGTGTTTTCTCTCTCTTCGTTGTTTGTTTATCTCCTCATTTATTCTGTCTTTGTGCACCATATATTACTGTTCCTTTTCTCTGTGTTTTTTTTTTTCACCTGATGATTCCACCAAGTTTCTCTCCTCCTCTGCCTCTTACCTATCATCCTCCATCTCTCTCACAGCATCTCTTGTATACATAATATTTCCATCAGTTTATTCATCTAATCTTCTCGTGTATTTATGTTTATTCTTTTACACTAAATGTAGCCTAACATGGCCTTATTTGTTCCTTCATCAACCTCGCGTTCATTCTATGTGCTACAGACCTCGCTGCCTCCCTGCACCTGTGACCGTACCTCCAACTTCCTCACCTACTCAATTAGTGAAATAAATAAACAATTGATGGCAGCATAAGGTGTGTAGCAGTGCCCAGGTGAGGTTATATTAAGGTGGCAGCGCGGGTAACTACACGGGTCACCTTGCCACTGGTGCTCCTTATGTAAGGGGAAAACCCAAGGAAGAGACCTGGGCCAGTCAGCCAGCGGCGAACTCATACAAGCGTCTGCTATATGCCTCCTGTAGAAAAGCGACCTCTACTACGACCTGGCACACTCAGCAACAGTGTGTGTGTGTGTGTGCACTACCCCCACGTGCCACTGACGGCCAGGGTTGGTATGTACAGTACCTTGACGCTGGTGTAAGGGTCATTAAGGCCCCGACCACCTGTGTACTCCAGTCTACTGTGCTCCTCTCCGCCGCCTCCTCCTTCACCGACAGTTTTTTACATAACATTAACATATCATTCATAATTATTAACCCCGCCGTCAGTAACACCTATAATTACGGCTTATAGATTGTAATAAAAACAGCTAAAATATACGGCACCAGGTAATTCATTTGTTTTTATAAATTCTGTATTTTATTGATAAGATTTTAACGACTCACTCTATAGATGGTATTTCTATCTGGGGATGTTTTAGGTTTTATAAGAGTGGAGTCAATGTGAGTATGTGTGAAAAAGTATGTGTAAGTATATGTGTGTATGTGTGCAAGTGTGAATGTGTGTGCAAGTATGAGCGCCTGTAAGTGTGTGTGTTGTGGTGAAGAACGATTCAACTACTCTCTTGGTCCCTCAACCACACCACACCACGCCACCTTCCTGCCCCGGGACACCATTACGCCCCGAACAGCATCGTTAATCTGCATTTAAATCTCCTCTTGGACTGAGTGCGTAATCAGCCTGATATCCTCTGGCAGTCTGGACCCTCACGTTATCTTTCACATCAAACCTGTTTATAATGGACAGGACCCAAGCAAGCCAGGCGTCAGTTTCTCTCCGCCCTGGGTCACCACGCTGGAGAATTAACCCTCCCTCAGGACTCCTTCAATATGTTCCTCTGTTGCTTCGTGGATGACCTGTAGCATAGGGGTCTCTTGATGACTGTCTGTGGCTTTGTGGTTGTAGTTGTGTTACTGTGTTTGTGTTGCTGTGTTTGTGGTGTATGTGGCTGTGTTGTTGTACTTGTGGTTGTGTTGTGTTTGTAGTTGTGTTGTTGTGTTTGTGTTTCTTAGCTTTCATGCTGGGCACCATCCTCACCACACCAGTTTTGCGTACCTTAGCTGTGTATTAGTTCCGGTACCCCAGGTGTGTGTGTGTGTTTGTGTGTGTGTGGGGTGGGGGAGGGGGAGGTGTTAGGCAATGTTTTATTTCCTTAAAACAAATATGTGTATATATATATCTTCCGGTTTTATAGTTTAGAGTCTTGAAAATTGGCTTGGCACTGATTCTTAGATCTATGAACACATTATAACGTCTTCTACACACACACACACACACACACACACTACTTTTTGAACCCCATATAATGAACCTCTTAAGGAACAGATAAATGTTCACATGTTGTTATAAAGTGTGATTGTCAGAAGGAATGATGGAAGGAGTTTGATATTGCTGGCGGTGCCTCTGGTGTTGTGTGGGTGGGAGGGGTATGGGGGCAGCAGCCAGACATGTTCTCTGAATCCGTAATGTTGCCGCAGCTGTCACGAGCTTTATGCCAGACATCATCTTCCATTTTTATTTTACACAGTTTGACGGTTAGTGTTTGTGTGGACGTCTCTCTCTCTCTCTCTCTCTCTCTCTCTCTCTCTCTCTCTCTCTCTCTCTCTCTCTCTCTCTCTCTCTCTCTCTTATTATGCAGCGTAATGTACTTTATATTTGACTTATTACACTTGATCTAAATACTTTATACACACTTGGGTGAAGAGAAATGTTATGTACAATGTAATATCAGTGACGTGTTGTACAGTACATTTCAGAATTACTGTACACTGGTGATGGTGCTAATGGTGTTGTCTGATTGGTGCTCCATTATTGGTGTATTTATCAGCTGTTGCTTATAACGTCATATGTCAATAGAGAGCTTAGGTCACACAGCGAGTAGCAAGCTGGTAGGTAACTGGCCTCGTGTTGTTGGTCCCAAGAGCTGCGTGATTAGGTTGGGTTAGGTCGGGTTAGGTTGGGTTAGGTTGCGTTAGGTTAGCTTAGATTAAGTTAGGTTAGGTGAAGTTAGTTTGCTTGAGGTTAAGTCAAATTCGGTTAGGTTAGGTTAGGTTAGGTCGGGTTGGGTTGTGTTAGATTAGGTTAGGTAAAATTTACAAAGGACTGATATGTTAACATGAAACACGGAGGCCCTACTTAACGCCCTGTAGCCCGCCCGCTGTTGTGTACCTCCGCCACAAAGCTATTTATCTTGGATGTGGTTTACGAAGCAGTTGTGGACGGCGCCGCTTCATAGTGACGGCTCGTGAAGTGAGGAACTAACAGAGCTTGGAGGAAGTCGGGGTTTACTTCCGCCTCTTGTGGGTAATAAAAGATCATAACGTGACCAACCGGAAGTGACCAGGCCGCAGACGGTGTGTGTGTGTGTGTGTGGAGGGTGGTAGTGTGGTGGTGGTGACGGGAGGGTTGGTTTGGTGGTGAATGTGGTGACCGGAAGGGCGGCCGAGTAGCGGTGACATTGACATTGAAACAGTTTATTTAGCCAGGAAAACACTGATACAGCGTGGATAATAATAACAATATTAACATGGCTGAGCCAGTTGAAAACCTGAGCTCTCTTGAAGGCACCTGATATATACTATACATTTATCTCAAGGAAGTATTATGTAACATTTAGTATCATCTGGAATAGTACAATAGCATAGTGGTAATAAGAACATCTCATAATGTTGCCACGGTTATCACTTCGATATTTATTTTATTTATTCATTTTTTATGTAATAAGTATACTGTATACATATTTTACAGTGGAGTTGATATACATAAATATGATAAAGGAGGGAAGCAGTGCAACATGGGTCGGAACAAAGGAACAGAGCCGACGGTTGAGTAGTGGTAGTGGTGAATGGTGTGGCGGTTTGGTGGTGATGGTGGTAGGTGACGGAAAGGGTGGTGGTGGGAGGGGCGGCTGGGTGGAAGTGGGCAGGTAGTGGTACTGTAGACACATATTGCTTTCCTTGGTTCCAGCACTTGGCCCATCTCACACCCGGGTACACAGGAGGGTGGTGGGAGGAGGCGTGGTAATGATGAGAGAGAGAGAGAGAGAGAGAGAGAGAGAGAGAGAGAGAGAGAGAGTCTGTACTTGTCACTTGCATGTTTGATCACAATGTCGCCAAAAGTAGAATATAATAACGGGGAAAATGTAGGATCATGGCGGTGCTAGAGGCCTGGATCATTAGGGTCACCTCCACGGCACGTAATCACCGTATTTAAACTACTTTTAAAAATGTTTCGTGCACAATACTTAACATTTTTTCGGGATATAAGTAAAAAAAAAATAATCCTCAAGTTTAGTTAACTCATTGGCGCAATTTACTGGAGAAATCACTAAAAAAAAAAGGTTTCTAATACTTAATACGGCTGAGAAATAGAGAATCTCCGTGCCAGCATTACTACGAAAGGTTCTTAAATTTCACCCAAGAGTTGAAGGGGGAAGGAAACCTAGTACATAGTAACGCTGCAACACACTAGATGAACTGATGTACTGTATAAGCTGTAGACGACCTATGAATTCAAGATGACCACCAACCAAAGACAATTGATCTGAGCGTCACCAATATCAACAGAGCTCTCGCCTATCCACTCAAAGTTGACTCAAGAACAATCATCCGAGGCATCATCACACAGGTTGAGGCACATTACACATAGTTTGAGATTGTAATGGTAAAGGAAGGACAAATTGTGTTGAAATACGTAATTACCTTGTTGAGTGTTTGAGATAATACTGGAGGTGTGTTGAAGTGGAAACAATAGACAAGGTTGGAGGAAGGGCGAGGTGGGGAGGCTGTGAGAAATATAAGTTCTTTTGTTTAATAAGAGAACTTGGTTTGGTGCAGGAGGTGGTGGTGGTGGTGGTGGTGAAGGAGGTTGAGGCATGTGTGTGTGCGTGTTTATCCTCCCTCCTTCCTTGACGCCTCCCTCCTTGCTTTAAATGAGGAAAACACTAAGTCTCACACACACTGATATCCTGTTTTGGTTATGGAGCGGCGGTGAGAGAGGGGTTCTTGGTGTGTGTGTAGTGGGAGAAGACTGGAGTACAGAAGATAATATAAACACACTCACGCGCCATAAAGAACAGTGCCGTCACGAGCAATCAACAGCGCCTGGCATTTCCCCTATATATCAGAGTGAAAATAATATGGTATTAAATCAACACGTGGACGATATCTGTAGAAGGAGCAGCCGCAGGTGTAGAAGGAGCAGCAGCAGGTGTAGGAGGAGCAGGTGTAAGAGGAGGAGGAGCAGGAGGTGTAGAAGGAGCAACAGCAGGTGTAGTAGAAGGAGCAACAGCAGGTGTAGGAGGAGGAGCAGCAGAAGGTGAAGAAGGAGGAGCAGCAGCAGGTGTAGAAGAAGCAGCAGCATAAGAACATAAGAAAATAAGGAGTCTGCAATAGGCCGGTTGGCCTGTGCATGGCAGCTCCTGTCGAGAGTTGCTACCACTCTATCATCCATGAATCTATCTAGCCTCCTTTTGAAACTTTCCAGAGTTCCAGCACTTACTACAAAGTTGCTAAGCTTGTTCCACTCGTCCACCATCCTATTTGTGAACCAGTTTCTTCCTATTTCCCTCCTAAACCTAAACTTATCCAACTTAAATCCGTTGCTCCGAGTCCTATCCTGCTCGGATATTATAAGAACTTTATCTATATCTCCTTTATTGATTCCTTTCACCCACTTAAATACTTCTATCATATCTCCCCGCACTCTTCGTCTTTCTAGGGAATGCAAGTTACGTTTCTTTAACCTATCCTGATATGGAAGGTTTAGAAGGAGCAGCAGCAGCAGCAGGTGTAGAAGGACGAAACAAAATTACACTCCAGATTATATTACAGAAATTTTAAGACAATAATTATCTCGTCTTGGCTTATGTGTGTGTTGGTGGTGCCAGGGATGTGCTGTGTGGTGCCAGGGATGTGCTGTGTGGTGCCAGGGATGTGTTGTGTGGTGCCAGGGATGTGTTGTGTGGTGCAGGGATGTGTTGTGTGGTGCCAGGGATGTGTTGTGATAATATTATGACTCTCAGGTTGTTACACACTTGTGATTAACTCCCATATAAATTAGTTATGGAGATAAAGGTATAAGTTATTAGTGACAGGTAAGTATCAGTGTGTGTTGTTACTTGGTAGAGAGGTGGGTGGTATGGTATCAGGTATTTGTTGTTGTTGGTGTCTGGTATAAGGTTGGATAAAGGACAGGATTGTTGGATCGAGTAGCAGATGTGGTGGTTGTTGGCCGGTGGTGGTGGGTGAGGCGCGGTGAGACGTGTACCTGCCCAGGTGTTGACATCTCCCATCTGGTCATGTGTTGCCCACCAGATTTAGGAGACTGTAGGAATTCCCTCTACCTTTACGGTCAGCCAAACCTTGAGACGTGTATCGTTAGGTGGGGGGAGTGTAGGGGGGTGCAGTGAGTGTGAGGGGGAAGAGGAGTGTGAGGGGTGAGAGAGGGGGTGGTGTAAGGGGTGAGATGGGGAGTGTGGGAGAGGGAGGGGGGGGGGGGTTGCAGGAGGGAGGTGGAGATGTCCTTGGTTCTGAGGAAGGAGATCCTACACCTCCTTTATGCTTATGGAAAGGGATAATTCCTTCTCCTTCCCCCTCTGCCCTCCCTCCTTCCCTCCCTCCTATCCCCCCTTCCCTCTCAGCCCCTCCTTCCCTTGTCCTTCCTTCTCTCCCTTATTATTTTCTCTCTCCTTCACTCATGTCTTTTCAACTCCTCCTCTCCTCTCTTCTCCCTCTCCTCTCCTCCCCTCTCCTCTCTTCTCCCTCTCCTCACCTCTCCTCACCTCTCCTCTCCTCTCCTCACCTCACCTCTCCTCTCCTCTCTTCTCCCTCTCCTCTCCTCTCCTCTCCTCTCCTCTCCTCACCTCTCCTCTCCTCTCTTCTCCCTCTCCTCTTCTCCCTCTCCTCTCCTCTCCTCTCCTCACCTCTCCTCACCTCTCCTCTCCTCACCTCTCCTCTCCTCTCCTCTCCTCTCCTCACCTCACCTCTCCTCTCCTCTCTTCTCCCTCTCCTCTCCTCTCCTCTCTTCTCCCTCTCTTCTCCCTCTCCTCTCCTCTCCTCACCTCACCTCTCCTCTCCTCTCTTCTCCCTCTCTTCTCCCTCTCCTCTCCTCTCCTCTCTTCTCCCTCTCTTCTCCCTCTCTCCTCTCCTCTCCTCCTCCTTAATAAAACCTCCTCACGCACCAGTGTTGTTTTTTCATTCTTTCTTCTTATCTTTATTTTTTTTATCTATTTCCTCCCATTAACCTTTATGACGTTATTCCCCCCCCCCCCCTCTCTCTCTCTCTCTCTCTCTCTCTCTC
This sequence comes from Homarus gammarus, assembly GCA_958450375.1. Taxonomy (NCBI): domain Eukaryota; kingdom Metazoa; phylum Arthropoda; class Malacostraca; order Decapoda; family Nephropidae; genus Homarus; species Homarus gammarus. The sequence goes on from CAUDMG010001572.1 coordinate 3,302,753, forward strand.
AAGTAATTATTTCAGCCATGGTTTGTTTAGTGCCGTTCGAACTAAACAGCGTCCGAGCGAACAATCAGCATCGCCTGGTGTTTTTTTGTTTTTTTTTACCCTACGCCAGACGAACACTCGCTTGTCTTCTGCCACCAGGAGCATTGTTACTCTACTGGACGTGTTGCTTTATCATTCTTATGTATTAGTAACCTCGTGTTTCCTCTTTGTAATTTTTAAGTCTATTTTTTTTGTAAGTCTTTGATGTATATTTTAGTCTTTTTTTTGTATTTCTTTAAGTTTTTATATATTTCTAAGTCTTTTTTTTTATTTACCATGGTGTGTGTGTGTGTGTGTGTGTGTGTGTGTGTGTGTGTAGTGCAGATAGTGATGATGGTGTTGTGGTGGTGCAGATAGTGATGATGGTGTTGTGGTGGTTCAGATAGTGATGATGGTGTTGTGGTGGTGCAGATAGTGATGATGGTGTTGTGGTGGTGCAGATAGTGATGATGGTGTTGTGGTGGTGCAGATAGTGATGATGGTGTTGTGGTGGTGCAGATAGTGATGATGGTGTTGTGGTGGTGTAGATAGTGATGATGGTGTTGTGGTGGTGCAGATAGTGATGATGGTGTTGTGGTGGTGCAGATAGTGATGATGGTGTGTAGTAAGGTAACTCCCTCCATTCTTTAATCCTCCCTCACTCCTCCTCCCTCTGTTTTTATTTCACGCCTCCCTCCTTACCTCCTCAACACCTCTCCCTCCTCCCCTTTACCTCACCCTCCCCCCTTTACCTCTCGCCCCTACCTGTCCCCCCTTTACTTCTCCCCCCTTTACCTCTCCCCTACCTCTCCCCCCCTTTACCTCTCCCCCTACCTCTCCCCCTACCTCTCCCTCCCCCCTTCACCTCTCTCCCCCCTTCACCTCTCCCCCCTTCACCTCTCCCTCCCCCTTCACCTCCCCCCTTTACCTCTCCCTCCCCTACCTCTCCCCCCCTTTACCTCTACCCCCCTTTACCTCTACCCCCCTTTACCTCTCCCCTACCTCTCCCTCCCCCTTCACCTCTCTCCCCCCTTCACCTCTCCCCCCCTTTACCTCTCCCTCTCCCTTCACCTCTCTCCCCCCTTCACCTCTCCCCCCCTTTACCTCTCCCTCTCCCTCTCCCTCCCCCTTCACCTCTCTCCCCCCTTCACCTCTCTCCCCCCTTCACCTCTCCCTCCCCCTTCACCTCCCCCCTTTACCTCTCCCCCTACCTCTCCCTCCCCCCTTCACCTCTCTCCCCCCTTCACCTCTCCCCCCTTCACCTCTCCCTCCCCCTTAACCTCCCCCCTTTACCTCTCCCTCCCCCTACCTCTCCCCCCCTTTACCTCTCCCCCCTTTACCTCTCCCTCCCCCTTTACCTCTCCCCCCTACCTCTCCCCCCTTCACCTCTCCCCCCCTTCACCTCTCTCCCCCCTTCACCTCTCCCCCCTTCACCTCTCCCTCCCCCTTCACCTCCCCCCTTTACCTCTCCCCCTACCTCTCCCTCCCCCCTTCACCTCTCTCCCCCCTTCACCTCTCCCCCTTCACCTCTCCCTCCCCCTTCACCTCCCCCCTTTACCTCTCCCTCCCCTACCTCTCCCTCCCCCCTACCTCTCCCCCCTTCACCTCTCCCCCCTTCACCTCTCCCCCCCTCTTCTCCTCCCTGTCCTAGTTTGTCTCACTTTAGGCAGCGAGCCAAGTAACTCTGCTCCTCCCTTCCTGCTTAACCTGGCCCTCCTCCCTTACCTGGCCCTCCTCCCTTACCTGCTTATCTTCCTCCCTTCCTGCTTAACGTGAGCCCACATCCCTTACCTGCTTAAAGTCTCCCTCCTACCTTTATCTGCTTATCTTTCTCCCTTCCTGCTTAACCTGACCTTCTCTCCTCTACCTGCTTATCTCTCTTCCTCCCTGCTTAACCTGTCTCTTTTCCCTTACTACCTACTTGTCCTCCTCCTGCCTTACCTGCTTGTCCTCCTGCCTTACCTGCTTGTTCTTACTTACCTGCTTCTCCTCTCTTAACCACCTTGTCCTCCTCCTCACTAACCTACTTGTCCTCCTGCTTTACCTGCTTGTTCTCCTACCTTACCTGCTTGTCCTCCTGCTTTATCTACTTGTCCTCCTCCTCCCTTACCTGCTTGTCCTCCTCCCTTACCTGCTTGTCCTCCTACCTAACTTGCGTGGCTTCCCATACCTACACTATTACCAATTCGTCATCACCACGTCATAACTATTCCTTTAAGTGTCGTCATCA